>JAOBYH010009901.1:0-12890 GCA_025403525.1 Umimayanthus kanabou | reverse complement strand
GCATTTGAGTTCCCAGGTGAAGAATATAGCAAATACAGCACTTTCACTCTTGGGGATGAAGAAAAGTATGCTGAGAATAGGAGACGCCGAGCGACAGAATCTTACCGAAATGGAAAACTTCAGGCTAACAGAGAATACGCCATCTTTGTTCGAGGATTTGTGACTGACGTGAGTTTAGTTTTGTCATTCGTATGATGCGAAATATGTAAGTTTTAAATTGAAATATTTTTAAACTCTCACTTTTGGCAGTTTTTTGGAATGCAAGTTTTCTGATTTGTTTGAGAGCACCCACTGCATGTTATATTAATAATAGGAGCAGCTTAATTTAAATGTGTTTGATGTTTCCTTGCAGGATATATACGCTGAAACGGCTGCTATTAGTCTAAAAACCAAATCCACGCCCGAATCAACAACAGTTGAGCCCGGCTCGCCTACAGTAACTATCATTGCAGTCGCTAGTGTTGTAGTTATACTTGCTGCTCTCTTTTGTGTGGGACTGATTGTAAGAAGGTAAGGCCAGTTTGATTTTCTAATTGTGACGTATACACTCAATATAGTATGTTTGCAAGGTCGCTGTCCTTTATATTTTAAAGACTATTTTAAACTAAACAATAATACAGTTCACACGCGCGCTTCTAGACAGAGGAATATTTTGCATCTGCCTGCTGTAAGGGCTTAGGTTAAAAGAGGTCTGTTTACTACTGTGGCTGCACTGTTATCACGAATTATTCAAATAGAGTTTTTACAAGATTTTCTCACTGAGTTTTAACTTTTTATATGTACACAGTAACCGTACTTATATTTGTACATAGAGTATAATTGATAAAAATTATAACTTTAGATTAGTAGTACCCAGGGCTCTCCTTGATAGCAGATTGCTTTTGCATCTGAAGGGATTACCCTGAGACTTATAATTAATTAACCCTTAAACGGTCAAGCCTTTTGGCCAAACATATATGGTTGAGAGGGGGTTTGTTAAACCCCAGAGGTTTACCGGCTATTTAAGTTCCATTTTTTATAAATTTCATTTATGCACAGGTCTACTCAAAATTAATCGTGGCTAAATACATGTTCCCGGATAAATGCTGTTTGTATATAATTATACGAGTAGTGAATAATTGAAAGTACGGGAATGGCAGGAAAAGTATCAATTTTAAAATGAAGTTCTGAAAGAATCAGCAACGCCAGTTGCTACGCTTCGCAGTTTTCTGCCGCAACACATCGGATGTTATGTACTTTGATATTTTGCTAGCAACTTTACAGAAAAGTGTTGGACTAAATTCGACATTGCCGTGTAGTCACTTACTCTAGATTAACTGGTTTGGAAGCTCAACAGATTTCGAAGGCAGTGAATAAAGCTCTTTTGTGTTGCGTTTGAACCAAAATGGTTTTTTTGTGTTTTGTACACGGTAAAGGCAAACGAACACAAACACTAGAAAACAAGAACATATAAAAAAGAAAGTTTCATAACCAGTCTATCTTTATCAACTGTGCTGTAGTTTGGGTATAACTTCCCTTTCTTCTCATTCAGAATAAGGCGACAGACTCGGAACCCAATACGTGACGAGTCCTTTCACTTAAAGTCCATGTCAACCAAAGAGACAGAAGGTAAATGGTTTCTCTTTGTAACAAAACATGTCAGCAGAAACTAGGAGAGATTTTCGCGAGTGAAAAACCAGCTTCTGTGTATACTTATGAGATGTGCTTTTTATTCCATAGAAACACTTCTATGCTACTATCAAAGCTAATCCATATAATTGAATAACAAAAATTAACAAAAAAATATTTGATCCTAAATTGGTGTATACGTGATATTACATTTATAAATAAATATTACAAGAAGACTACATATTGCATGAGTAAATAAATAACATTACACTAACAGAGATTGAGAATAAATAAAGGTGCAGGGCGTCCAAGAAAACATAAGGCTTGTCTGAGTTGAACGACCTTAGTCAGAGTTATGTAATTACAAGGTGTGATATTTGGGTCAGCAAGGCAGACAGACAGACACACGAACACACACACAAACATATACACACTTAGATATATAATTAGCAGGGTAAATGATATTGTTTAGGAAAAGGAAACGTTTCTCATTATTTGCTGATAAGGAGATTCTTGAGATTCTTTTTGAATACTGTGAAGCTACAAGATCAATAGAACTCCAACCTATATTTACCAACCGTCTTATAGTTTAGTTATATTAGCTACTTCTAACACTCACAGTGTTGTCAAGAAGTTTTACTTACTTGACAAAAATATGCTGCTCGTGTAAAAATCGAAATAATGTCTATCTGTGAATCGTATTAGCTTCAGCCCAATCAAATTGTGCTTCCTTGCAATCTGATCTGCTTTTGGGATTGTCACCTTTATATCATAATGCTGTCGTCAGGGGGTTTGCTGTAATCGTCAGACATTTGAATATTCAATTCCTTAGATTGTGTCGATACTTTAACTCACTCGGACACAGTCGCAAAAACGAATATCATTGAGTGTATATGTTAAACTGAAGGGCATGGGAGTGGGGGTTGGAAGTGAATAGCCAGACTCTCAGTTTTTCATTTGAGCTTTAATGTAAGTACAATCTAATTTTACCTTTTCTATCTACCGTTTTGCTTATTGCACAATTCTTTGGCACCAATTTATCCACTTATTAAACGCTTTTTTCAAAAGCATTTTGATGGAATTATCTAAGGGTTTATAAAGTTCTTGGCAACACATTATTTCATCAGAACAGTTCAACGCCATATTATACAAGTTTTTCCAACTGTCATGTTATTTTTCTTTGTTTGATTCATGGTTTAAGCTTCCAGTGATTACTGTTAGCCATCTACTAGCCTGTAGTTGCGGAACAAAAGCGTTTGATTCCGGCAACACCTTAAGTGTATTGATAGTACAATTGGATTTCAGTGAATTATGCCGGTTTTTGTTTTTTGTCAGATATCTACGAAGAGCCTGTGTTTGAGGAACAAAAGTTACCTATACCTGTGGAGAACCTGAAACAGCACTATCTGCGCATGCACGCTGATGATGATTTCGGCTTCAGGGAAGAGTATAAGGTTTGAGTGTGTGTGTGTGTGTGTGTGTGTGTGTGTGTGTGTGTGTGTGTGTGTGTGCGAGAGAGAGAGAGAGAGAGAGTTAGTGTGTATATGGTGTGCGTGTGTTTGTACGTGTTTCATCTACGTGTACAATGACGAAACGCAAATCAATTAGAACTGATAGAACATTTGAGGAAAACAGGAAAACGTTAGTTTGTCTACTAACCGATAAAAAGTTCGCTTCACGCAAAGTTTAAGAGTCTATATCTCAAACTTACCTTTGTCAAATTTTTCTGACATCTGATATATGTGTCTTTGCCCAAGATGGAACGTGTCAACGATATTTGTAACTTAGCAAATCTCGAACTTCTTTCCCTACTACCTTAAATCCTTTATTGTGGCGATATATTACTTAAAAATACTTTAACTCCAGTTTTAAATTTTACATGAAGAATCAAGATACTCTGGAAGGTCTGGGGTCAAATATAGGGATTTCCTTAAGTTATTAATGTCTCTTTTTTTGTAATGTGATACACGAGCACGTTGGCATGTGCTGCTTCATCTATCGTGTTTCAATATATATTATTATTATTATTATAACAGGAGGCTATTCCCGTAGCTTATAACTCGGGCCTCGCCGGTCGTATGCGTGGTTTCAGTATTGGTTAAAACAGCGTATACACTTCCATCCCACTTGTTCACAGCAATTCGTACATTATTTGGAAAGGAAATATGAACTAGCTTACATGAAGTGACTTGTGGGAGAGAATGATTTGATTTATTTAATTTGATAAATTGTTTATTTCATGTTAAATGATATTATTCAATTCGGAGAAAGAAAGAAAGAAAAAAAAACTCATTTGAGGAAGAAAAAAATCTTCAAGATCCATCCACTGGGAAACCAATTTGAGTCCTATTAACTCCATGTTCGATGCCCTAACCACTGTGTTGCCCAGCCAAGATGCATTAAGTTACGCGGGCTTAAATTGATCTGCACGTAACGCATGTGCTGAACAATCGTAGCGTGTACCAATGTCAATTAGTGTTTAATGTTATCAGTTATGACTGCGTGTACGTGTAATAAAGACGGTAGGCACCTTTTACGAGCACGTGGAGCCAGGACGCGACAAGAGAGACTCCGAAAGTAATTTCACAGTACTTATAATTGTTCTGACGCCGTCGTATTTACATCTGCGACAGCAAATGAGAACATTTGGTGTAGTGGACGTTACTTTGACTAGCTAGTCTACAGTAAATACTGAAAGCAGTGGAAAGTTATTTCGGGAACGGTTTTCGTCTGCGTCGTGATTCCGCGCTATCGTTTCTTATGGTCCCCAGATGTTGCTCCTAAACGGCATTGTCCGTTCTAGAACTTGCATTGTACAATGGGTAAGCCTTTGTTGTTTGTATAGATGACAATGTGTAAACAATAAACTTTGTTGCAGTCCATCCAAACTCCAGGCAATCCAACCACGATATGCTGTGATGCTCCTGCAAATAGATCAAAAAACAGATACGCAAACATTAAGGCTTGTAAGTACCTCGGATATTTTAAAATGCTTCTTATATACGCGAACATGAACACTGGAAAGCTTTTTAGGGAGGAGGGGGCAACGTGATTCCCCCCTCGCCTCCCTCGGTTTTTGGACCCCAAAATTTGTCCTGCTAGACCGATTGTTTGTTGTTCTGTTAAATGTAAACAGATTTTTTTACACTAATCATATTAAGTCGATTAAAAGTTCTTAATACTTTGTTAACTTTTTGAAATTTGTCATTTTTTCTGAACTTGCGATTTCTTGTTTACTTCTTGTTATTTCATAGTTTCAGGCTCTAAAACGATGTCTTCTAACTATTCCGATAATATATCTCAAAATTTATAACAACCTCGAGAGTCGAAATTCCAAAAAGGCGTCCAAAATCCGTTGTTTTGAAATTTGCATTCTTACTATGACAGCAGCAGCTTATAAAGTGATCATTATTTATACGAAAATTATTCAGTGGAGCATGCACTGACTACACGCTAAGCTTAAACTGTCCTTGCCAAATTCAGAACGAAACGTTAGGGGCAGAATTTCAAAACTTCGTGGCTTTTTCGGAAAGTTACTACGGAACAATTTTATGTGTTAAAGTTGTGCTTTTTTAATCAACCTGCTTCCGTGGAACCAGTTTTTGAGTGGCATTTCAGCAAATTTCCAGAATTTATCTCCTAATATAAATTTTCTTGGGTTTTTTTCAGTCAAATTGTTGTTTTTACTAATTAATGTTTACTTCAACACTTTCCCTTTAATTTTAAATAAGATCTTTATCTGATATCATAATACCAAAAATAGCCGCCAAAATCTCCAAGATGACGATTTTTTTTACTTCTTCGGACGTCACAACTGACTTCATTAAATAGCACGAGAACTTTCAATTGGTATGGATAGCACTAGCGCTAGTGGAGCTACGAAGGCATTTGAGCCGCCCGTTTCCCCTCACCCTCACCCAACATTCAGACAAGTTCCAAAAAGGCCTGGTCGAATATAGTAAAGGTTAGTAAGTGCCTCACACCTTCTAACATCCTACATATATACCCAAACGTTAAAGCTTGTAAATACCTCTGTCACATATTCTAGTAGTAAGGTTTGCAAGTACCTTATATTCCAGCATGCTGCATACCTGGTAATAATGTTTGTAACTACCGTAGAAATATGGCTGCATACAAACAAGGGAAGTTTGGCAATGAAGCGTGTTGTAAGACTTCAGATGAATCAAGAGGTTTTGTCTTAGCCTGACTCGGTCCGTTTGCCGCGTACTTGAAAATTCTGAAGTTTACAACCTTATTTTCAATTAACTTGATAATCTCATACACAGCTACTATTTGACATCTATGTGAGTTTTAAAAGTATGGTCTTAAAAAATGAGCTATGCCAAGCACCATTACTTTACAACTCATAATTCAACAATATTGCAAGACAACAGCACTTATTACTGCCCTATACATTAAAGCTTGCTAGCAACTTAACAAGTGGATATGTACCAATTATTTGAAAATAATTCAAGACTTGTAAATACTTGCAGAAGTTTAGCACCAAATCCTAGATATTAAAGCTTGCTGAGTATGTATTACCCATTATTAAATACCTATCAAAACAACTTTAAAAGTAAATACTAGTATGTACAAAATATATGACAATTTTCAGAATGTCTAGGTGAAAGCCCTCAGCTAAGTCTGGCCCGGAATCTTTTACCAAAACCAACAGACCCTCTTGGTTCGTATTTGTGTTCAATTCCTGCAACTCCACAAAATATATCTTGCATTTGATAACTGAGTCATTCACAATTTGGGTTCAAAATAATGTTTAGTTGCGCAAATACTGTTGTAGAGACCATTTTGCTTGGAAGTCAATGGCGCTTGTCGCTGTCGGTTATCCCCTTTTGTTGGTCAAACTTGTTCTTGGCCTTTCAAAAATATTTCAATGGTGGCCGATCGACCATTTTACTTCCACTTTTAAGTTAAAACTAAGAATGTATGCTAGGCCATGAAGTCTTTTCTTTGTCCATGGAAGTTGCTGTCAGTCGTTCCAACGCACATTTCCCAATTTTTTCTCGATCTAATTTGAAACCTACTGTTGCCGCCAAGTAAGGCGATTGTAAACAAATCTGAGCTTCAGCTGTTCAAAATCAATGTACTTGACTTTGAACATCACGGTTGATTAACTAATTACTTTGTCTTGTAAACGGGAATACCTGAAGACGAAGCACTGGATATTTTAAGGCTTTCCTAAATACTTTTCTTTACCAAAATTAAAACTCCTTTAGGTTTTCAAACCAACCATGGACGCATCGACACGCATTTCTGCTTTGCGTCTACCATTTTTGTCTTGACTGTAACAAGCTGTAACGAGCTCAAAAGCATATCGCTTATGCGCCAAACATTGCCACGCGAAAAATAAAAATATAAAAACCCAAAAAGAACGGACTGAAACCTGAACTCGGCGTCTCCCTGCCCGAGTAATAACTTGGACAAAAAAAAATCATGAAGTGCGTTTGTAGGCATCTTTCCTCTTCTTTAAAGTTTTGCTTGATGACTTTTAGGACATCCATCAAACTTTTCCATATTTAAACGGGAATTCCTGAAGACGAAGCACTGGGTATTTTAGGGCTTTCCCAAATACTTTTCTTTATCAAAATTCAAACTCCTTTAGGTTTTCAAACCAACCATCGACGCATCGACACGCATTTTTGCTTTGCGTCCAACAAATCAGCCCTGGGAGGGGGGTTGGGGTCAAAATGATCCCCCTCTCCATGATTTCCCGAATGATATCATTGACATGTAAGCAGCTTTGGGTTAGCTAATTATTTTCAAAGCATTAATCAAGTTTTAACTAAGAACAGTCGTTTCGCATTAACCCGCCATTTTGGCCGCCTTCTTAAATTTTCCAAAAATTTAACTTTTAGCTAAATTGCTGCACTTTTTTAAACTTGGTAGAAAACGTGTGTTGACAACCTGAAATAGAATTATAATAAAGAATGGAGTGGAAAAGAAGAAACTGGAACAAATTGTTTTCAAGGGTTAACTTAGTGTTTAAGCAGTACAAGCTGCAAAAAACTTGTAACTGCAAACATGGCCCATTGCCTTGTAGCTTCAACGTTGCTTTTGTTATGAAAATACTATCTTGGTTTTCTGTTAGTATCCTTGTTATCTTTGGCCTCGTTTCTCTGCTGTTGATTTATTATTTTTGTTGGTGTCTAGACGTACTCCTTTTGTTTTGTGGCTGCCAAGCATTGTCATATGTAGACTTTTTTCAAAGTCATACAAACCTTAAAAAACATAACCTCATGTATTTATTGCTCCACATGTATGCTTGAAGACAATATCACCCGTATTGCTTATCTTGAACTGCTTCGCCCTCTTTCAGATGATCATTCACGCGTGGCGCTTGCGAAGAAACCAGGAGTCGAAGATTCGGATTATATCAATGCTAACTATATTGACGTAAGTTCATCTTAACGACAAAATATTGTTTTTGTCTTGAGTGTGCCGATATGAGAGATGCTTACAACTTTTCTTGCATACTTATCCAATTTTCAGGGCCCGGTTGTAGGAAGGGTGGATAACTTTATCCAGTGGATAAATCCCTATCCAGCGGATAGAATTGGCGCATTCTTAATATTGATTGGACAACGAGCAAATTATAACCACTGGATAGGGATTTATCAGCTGGATAAAGTTATCCACTCTTCGTACAACCGGATCCTGACGTCCAATGTTAAGCTGGAAGTTGGGGGAGGAGAGAAGGGAGGGGTGTTTCTGTGTTTGTACAATTACTCGTTTGAGATGAAAGTTCACAAAGAGCCGCTTGACGCGAAGTGCCCTCAGTACGATATGAAAAGTCCCTATTTACTCGGTGTCGCGTATTCTTTTCTTTGAAGACTTAAAACAGTTTTGCATCAAACTGAAAATTTATTGATTAATGTGTCTGATTTTGTGTCAGGGATACAAATGCAAGAAGCGGTACATTGCTACTATGGGTAAGTGATGCTGCACTAGTTTTCGATACGACAGGTTTTGTACCTGGTAACCACTTAGTACCTTTTATCGCACGAAATGAATGCTTCATGAACTTGCCAATTGCAAAATTTGCAACAATTTAGTTAAGCGTTAATTTCCTCGCCTTGATGCATTATTCGATATGTCAAGAATTAGTTTTTTTATAATAAAATACAACCTTAATCCATCCAGTCAGGGCAATATCTCCCTTTAGTGAAGATGACAGCATTTTACAGAGTTTCAACTTTGCAGAGATATTTTCTAGGGAAAATTTAATCATCAAACATAACTGTAGTTCATAAACTTTATCATTAACTTGATATTCCAATTCCTTGCGTTAAATGCCATTATAGCCACTCAATATTTTCTTGCCTTTTTTGCAGCCATCTCAAATACAATCTATCAGTAAAAGCTCCAAAGTTCGACACACTTCAAAACATATATAGCCGCCATTTTAAGTTTATAGGAAAGGTATTGAGCATAGGTTATGACGTCACTCATTACATGAAACGGTGAATCATATTACAAAAAAATTCGCACACTCGCTTTCAAGACTAGGTTTTAGCCCTTTTGAAAAGAAAATCGTATTGCAGATCAAACGATGCTCCTTTAGCTGGTTATTACTACAGAACAAACGCAAAATTGATTATAACGTCACAGTTTACATTGGAATTAAAATTATTAATGCATTTCCAGCCAAAAAGGAACTGTTGGATAAAAAAATCTGGTTTGACATGCAGTGACAGCATTCAATTTTTTGGCGGAAATTTAACGTCTGATATACCTGAACTCCACCTTTTACCTTTCTCTTGGCTTGTATTTAGATCTGATTTGAGGTTTCGAGCATGCGTAGAAATATGGCAGGTTTTTACAGCTTGGGGTCATCTTTCTAACTGGTTATGCCTGTCTGATGATCGCCACCGAATTCAGATGAGCGTGAAACTGGAGTAACAAACACAATTTTAAGTTTTAAAGCTCAAATAAATCAAAATTATACCCTTCATCATATTTTACATGGGCTTGCCCCGCTCTACAAAGTATCGGTAACTATTGAACATTAGCGTAAGGCCTATTTTAATGCATGTTTGTTTGATTGTACCCAATCTGCACGCAGTACTGTTTCGACCTTTGAGGATTCATCAGTGCAGCTTAGAGAAGGGTTTTGAGACTGAACTTCCTATACCAGAGTGTTCAAAACTAAAAGAGTGAGCACTGCATAATGCAAATAGTACGATGGACGTTAAGAACAGTCCCAAAATCAAAGTACTCAATAAAACATTTACAATACCAAAAACTACGCAAGGAAATGATAGTAATGGACAGTTGTTTTGCTCTTATTATATGTTTTTATGCATGTAGGTGTGTGTATGTATGTATGTTTGTATGTATGTATGTATGTATGCATGTATGTATGTATGTATGTATGTATGTATTTATGTATGTATATATGTATATATGTATGTATGTATGTATGTATATATGTATGTATGTATGTATGTATGTATGTATACATTGTATATATGAAAGTATACATTGTTGTTAGTACATTAACAGGGATAAATTTCTCCAAAACAGATGGCTTTCTTCGTGCCTGTTGTAGATTCGCAAGGTATTGTGGCATAATGTACAGTTGTCATCAACTGGTTTGAGAACAATTTATTCATTTCTACCAATCCCCCCACTATGAAATTGCTATAAGTTAACCCCAACGTTTTAAGTGGCGTAAATATGTTGTGCAGAGCCAAACACATTGTTGTAATTCGTACGTTACGCTGCCTTGCGAAAGCATTCGCAAAGGAAATAGAGTCACCTTCTACTCTGAGAACGAAAGATCCCATTGGATAAAAAAAAGAGTACAAGTTACTCAAACCTTGACCTTAAAACGGACCATCCGTAAACAAACATACAATCTTCATACTGGGAGATTTCAACGCACGAGTTGGCAGAGACCACACCATTTGGCAAGGAGTACTAGGACGGCACGGAATCGGCAACTGTAATGACAACGGACGGTTGGTGCTTGAACTGTGCGCGAAACACTTCCTGACTATCACAAACACCCTGTTCCAGCAGAAAGCAAGATTCAAGACAACATGGACACATTGACAATCCAAACATTGGGACTTACTGGACTATATCCTAGTGCGCCAGAAAGATGTGAAGGATGTGCTGCACACTACAGTCATGCCAATTGCTGACTACTACACTGACCACAGACTAGTTCGTGCAATTGTTATCTGTCTATCAAGCCTGCTGTGAAGAGGAAAAGCCCACAAATCAAGACACTCTAAGTGGACCGTCTTCCTCTGCTGAAGGAGGAGTTTCAAAGCAAACTTGGAGAAAGCTTGCCCCCACTGAAGCAATGGAAACCGAACCAGAGAAAATATGGCAAGACCTGAAAGACGCGTTACAAAAGGCAACAGCAGAAGTAGTTGGGTTCTCATCAAGGAAAAACAAAGAATGGTTCGATGAAAATGACGCAGAGATACAACAGCTGATCAACGATAAGTGCTCCTCCCACCAGAGAGTATTGTCAAATCCAGACAATCAGGCGGCCAAATCCAACTACAAGCAAGTATGCAGCACCCTGCAGAAGACACTCCGCGAGATCCAGAATGACTGGTGGCTGGCGCTGGCCGAAAGAACACAGCGCTATGCAGACACAGGACACAACAGAGTCTTCTACGAGGCATTACATGCAGTCTATGGCCCCCATACCAAAAGCAAGCCCCACTCCGCTCAGCAGATGGCTCGGCACTCCTGACAGATAAGACAGATATGTTTGGAACCGCTGGGCCGAGCACTGTGGAACCCTGTTTGGCGACGTTCCCTCAGTAGAAGACACCTCCATTGACAACATACAGCAGCAGCCAGTGAAACCTGAACTAGACGAGCCACCCTCTCTGGAAGAGGTACAGACAGCAGTGAAGAAGATAAAAGTGTACAAGGCTCCTGGCATAGATGGCCTCCCAGCGGAAGTGTACGAGCATGGTGGTGACCAGCTCCTAGAGAAGCTCACGAGCCTATTCACACTGTGCTGGGAGAAAGGAGTAGTACCGGGAGACCTTCGTGATGCTGTGATAATGTCCTTGTACAAGAACAAGGGAAAAAAGTCGGACTGTTCAAACTATAGAGGAATCACCTTGCTTTCCATCGCGGGCATAATCCCAGACCGTGTTCTACTGGACAGACTCATCACTGCTGTGGCAGAAGAGATCCAACCCGAGAGACAGTGTGGATTCCGTGCCAACCGCGCACCACTGACATGACCTTCGTCCTTCGTCAGATCCAAGAGAAATGACGAGAACAGAATAAGGCCCTTTATGCAGTCTTCATAGACTTGACAAAGGCGTTCGACACAGTAAGCAGAGAAGGCCTATTGAGGATCCTCGCAAAGCTGGAGTGCCCCCCCCCCCGCGTTTCCTTTCCATCCTGCAGCAGCTTCACATAGGCCAGAAGGGATAGGTGAAGCATAGCAGCGGGTTTTCAGACTCCTTCCCCATCGAGAACGGTGTGAAGCAGGGCTTTGGTCAGCCCATACCCTGTTCGCGATCTTCTTCAGTAAGATGCTCCGAGAAGCCAAGGAAGATCTGCATGAGGGAGTTTACATACGGTTTCGCACTGATGGGAGCGTGTTCAACCTGCGGAGACTCCTGGCCCGTACCAAGAGTCTGGAAGTACTCATCCTCGATCTGCTTTTTGCCGACTACTGCGCTCTCCTAGCGCACACAGAAGAAGCCCTCCAGGTTGTTGTCAACTGCTTCGCACAGGCAGTCATGACCTTGGGACTGACCATCAGCCTGAAGAGAACTGAAGTCATGTTTCAGAAGCCTCCACGCGAAGCATACACCCCATCCCAGGTTGACATCGAGGGGTACCAGTTCAACCCAGTAGAACATTTCACGTACCTGGGAAGCGTCATCTCAAACGACGCAACCACGACCAAGGATGTCGACAACCGCATCGCTAAAGCTAGCAGCTCCTTTGGCCGTCTCCAGAAGCGCGTGTGGCAGAACCTCTCTTCTCTACGGTGCAGAAACCTGGGTCCTCTAAAGGAAACAAGTGAAGCTGCTGGAGCGGTTTCACCAGAGATGCCTGCGATTCATCATGGGCATCCAGTGGCAGAATTATGTCACCAACGAGGGGGTCCTGGAGAGAGCAAGCACCACAAGCATTGAATCCATGATGATGCTCAGACAGCTTCGATGGGCGGGTCACGTCTCACGCATGGAAAACTCCAGGATACCTAAGGCCATCTTCTACGGCGAACTACGCCAAGGCAAACGTGCCCGTGGTGGGGGGGGGGGGGGGGGGGG
>JAOBYH010009790.1:0-12891 GCA_025403525.1 Umimayanthus kanabou | reverse complement strand
GTAAGGGAAGGGGTAACCAGTAAGGTTTGGCTGCTGAGCACTATTAAACATATATATAGTGGTTTAAATGTAATAAGTTAAAGTGCTCTAATAAATATCCCAAATAATACCTTCTGAGCGATAGCCCTAGAAAGGATGTTCAATAGTGCTCAGCAGCCAAACCTTACTGGTTATCCCTTCACTTATGTGTTCATTTGCTGCAAAATTATCATCTTAATTTCCCACGACCAACTCCCATCTGGCCTTGTAGCTCAGTCAGTAGAGCAATGGTGATCTGTTCCGGAGGTCGTGGGTTCGAACCCCACCGGGGTCAGAGATTTTTTCTCTTTCTCTGTGGATCCATTTCCTTTCTAGGGCTAACGCTCAGAAGGTATTATTCGGGATATTTATTACAGCACTTTAACTTATCACATTTAAACCACTATATATATATCTAGGTAAGGTATTTTTTAGGGTATCAAGTTTGCCTGATTTTCCGACAAGCACCCACAACATCTGACATACTATGGATCTTTATCCTGGGTTCTTTTCTGTGCAAATGCAGACCATATACCATAGAAGTATGAATAACAATTATTGGTGAGTTTGATGTTTACATTTTGCCTCATCAGCAAAATGGCAAAAATACAGTCCACATAATTTTTATGGAGATGACAAAGTGCATTTATCCAACTGCAAATTGAATGTGAAATGTTGGAGTTTCCAATAACTGATGAGCATTTTAAACTTTCAAAATAATAGAGATCATATATAAAGACAATTTAAAACCATACATCTTATATACACTTTGAACCTTTCAGAGACTCATTCCTCAAAAAGTATTCAGTGGCATATACTCCATAAAATGCTCACATTTTCACCTAGTATTTTAAACAGCCATGGTCTTTCAGGGTTCAAAATAACTTTTTCCAAACTTGCTCAAATTTGCCAGCTGTTTTCAAAAACCAAGATATCTACTGGTTATTTTGTAGAGATTGACTGAAAATATTGAACAGGAACAAAAATAGCCTGTAATGGCCAGGATATTGCCGGCTGTAGCCAACAGCCAGCCCCTATTTTTAACCCTGTCTTTGATACTGTGTACTGTTTAAAACTATGCTAATTAGGTAAAATGTAAACAGTTGTTCAAACATTGTCATTGACAATTTATACCTTGGATAAGAGCTATCTATTCTGGGTAACAAGTCAAACACTTCTCTCATTGGATTCAGATTTTGCCAAAGCACAAAGCGTGTCTCATCTTTTGAACAGCTAGGACAACATTTTAAAAATGTAGCTCATTTACTGATTTAGGTAGATCATATCAACGAACCACATGATTAGAGTAACAGAGAGCTTAAAATATCAATCCACTTTTAGTCTATAGGAACCTGTATTTTTAAAATCTAAAATTAGTTGCATCGATTTACCCTTCTGATAGTATAACGATTACCCGAACCATCGAATTCTGGCCATTGACAATAAAACACAAGATCAGAAACGAGTTATGTCAAAAACAAACAAAGCCAAAGGCAAAACCATTATCATATTAAATGTAGTCTATAAATTAATCCCAGCACTAGTTCGAGAAAAGGTCTCGATTGGAAGCGCATAAATAAGGTTTTGTGTGTCGTCTTATCCACCCTACAAAAAAATCGATTTTGAACACTTGACATGAAACGACAAAATGATGAAAAGAATCGTACCCAAACTTAACAAAATGATGAAAAGAATCGTACCCAAACTTAACAATTCACAACCTGTCCATTGAAGTGGAAAATATATCAGAACAAAGACCATGAATCGTCGTTCACTAAGACTCTCACATTCTCGCCCAGATAGGCTTAAACGTAAATATGACTACTCTGAACCAGTCCTTTAATCACCTGGTTCCAGCATTTTCCGTAAACGCAAATATCTCAGCAAATAAAACCTGTAATTACAGCGACCTCCTTCCTGATATCATCTCAAAACTTCTCGCCATGCAATTTCGATTTCTCCTGCTTGGCTTGGCTGCCTGGTCGGCCATATGATCTCAACTCGCGCTCTGATTGGCTGATTCGCCTGCAACGTCTATCAAGACGTCACATGACCCACCATTGCAAACCAGGGTAATGGCGACTTAGCTGTAGTGTGGCGATATGAAACGATTTTCTGAGCATATCGCCGCCGAATTTTGCAATAACTTTCAAATTCATAGGGACCTTACCCTTAAAAAAAGGCCAAACTGGCAGTTTTGATGAGTAATAGGAAATACTCGAGGCTAGCCGAAGGGTTAGTTGGGGATCCTTTCCTTGATATAGCGCCTTAGCAGTCGGCCATGTTTGTTAGGATTTTCAACTTATAGAAACGGAAGATGTCGTTAGATAGGGGCAGAATTTTTAGTTTTCAAGCTTCGGCCGGCCTTTTCTAAGTCCTTCTTGTTATTATTTTATACTCAGGTACCATGACAGAAGTCAGTATCACCCGTACCAGGTTTGTATTTCATCCGCTAATTGTTGTGCATGAGGGATGGTTTGCTAATTTCACTGCAATGCGGACAGTAATTTTTGTGCGTAAAAAGGAAGTTTAAATTTTTAACTTACAAGGTACTGATATGGAGGACTTTTCTACTGTTTTATCTTGCAGACTGGCAGCAACTACTCCTCAAAGAGCCATTCGAATTGTGTATCAGACGGACGAGATAGATCGCCAAGCAGTGGTTCGGGAAGTCGGGGAAGCTCGCCTTATTCAGCCAGACACTCTAACGATTCACCACGTCTTATTCGATCAAAATCATCTCATAGTCGATCGAGAGAAAGTGGTAAGAAAGGTGAGATGATAAAAGCATTGTAGATTACTAGACAGTAATCTGCTTTGCAATTCAAACTTCAGTGGAACAAGTTCGATCTCATCAAAGTTTATCAAGTGACTATTTGAAGAGATGAACTTGTAAAAGTGGAAAAAACTAATGAACTGTGCCATTAATAAAGTTTCCATTTAGAGTTCTTTGGGAATAATTTTGGGCAGCAGCTTAAAGGATGACTGGATTCAACTTGTGGAGCACATCTCGTTCATCAGGTTCATTTACTAGAATCCACATTCATCAAGCAGGTGTTTGCAATATCACTTGTGTAACCAACTTCCTGTAGGTTACCTCAAAAGGAAATGTAGCATTCAACCAAAAGACTTGGCTCTTTTTTTAAAAAAAAAAACTCTTAAGCAAAGTCTTTCTTTTTTAAAAGAAAGATAAAAATTTCTTGGAAACACAACACCTTGTTTTGTGGTCAACAAGGTTACTGTCTGACCTTTGATATTGTAAACGAAAGGTACTGAAGACAAAGACTAATGTTGGGAATAATCAGGAAATAATGAGACATGTCCAAGCAAAGGATAGTTTATGATGTGTATGATGTTTAGTGGTAAATTGTTTTAATTCTAATTCTAATTATTACTCGGTAAGGTTTGACACATTCAATCCTTTAATCTTTACTAACCTGTGATATAATTATAATGATTAATCCACATCATCGCAAAGAATTACAATATATTAACAGGAATAAAGAAAAGCTAACTAATTTACAATATTCATGTCATCCATAAGCCAATGGGACTAGGCTACAAAGGCTTTCTGAAATATTCCAGTCTATTAAACAAATATTTCATATTAAAAAAAACCCAAAACTATGACTATAAATATATTAAAACTAATTATTATGGTTCTATCTTTTTAAATTCTTGGAAAAAACTTCATCTACTTTTTCAGTACTCTTTCATTTAAATGTAGTGTAATTGCTCACATTCTGCATTTGGTAATCATGTGCATGCTCTCTAATCTGGGAATATACTTCAAGAGTGGGTCCCCATCTTGAGATCTTCTTCAAAGTATTTGTGCAGAATTCACTCGGTCTTTCTTTAGTCTTGAGCAATCCAGGATCGGACCTTCTTGGATGAAAAGAAAATGAAGGCCTGACACAAATCATGTCAGACAGCATGCCTTACATCCATGGATACAAAATTTTGATGTAAGGACTGACTGGTTACTTTCACACATACTGAAAAGAACACCAGAATCCAGTTTTTGAAAGTGGGTTAAATTTAACTCTGGTTTAGCATAACTTCAAAATAAATTCTTTATCCAGGAATACAAACTCTTGTCTTTCATGAGAATTACTGGAACATTTTCAGGAAATTTGGAGATGGCAACCCAAAATGATAACCCAAATCAGCATTTAAGGAAATAACCACAATCATTGTTCAGAAGTTAAACCCTGCATTAGCGCTAACCCACTTTTGAGCAACTGGGATCCAGAGCTTTGGAAACAAGCCAGCAGACACTGGTTTTCAACTGGCTACTTTGAGTTTCACAATCAGACTCTTGGTTCCAGGTGAAAATACAAGACGTAGCCTGTTCACACTTGAGTTTGTAGCACCAATTCTGATTTACAATAGGAGTGCAGAAGTCTTTCTGTAACTACATTGGAGGCATTACAGAGAAACAGGATGCAAACCAATGATTAATTAAATTGCACAGGAGGGTCAAAAGCTTGTTGCAGAGATGGAAACTTATGCTGGCCAGCAGCAGTGGCTGGAGAAAGATGCAAAACAATATTTCGGGATTTTATTTTAAATAAAACCACAGGGTTCGAAATTCACAGGCACTACAGCGCTATTTGCCCCAAGGTATGCTTAAACTTTGCCAAGCTGTTGGGAAAATGTGACACCCAGGGGCAAACTTTGGGAGCAACATCTTCACATTCTTGGTAAAAGAAAACACCAAAGCAAAGAAATTAATAATCTATCACGTATGTTGGTAGTTAACAATTAAATGATTACGATCATTAAGTGAAAATAACACCTACTCTCAAGTCCGCTTTCAATGGGAGTGAAAGATTTTTTCGGCAATCAAGATCAAGGCCAAGGCAGACACATTTTTACCTTGGATGTTACGTATATGAAGTTCCTCCCTTGTTTGGCCAGCAGAATCGCGATCGCAACAACAGCAAGTATGGTAGTTAGCAGTTGGTCACCTTTGGGATCTGTTTCTCATTTTGCTTCATGTTTCAACTGCACTTTTCTACCTAATAGTAGCTGTAAGTTATGCGATTTTAGAGATGTAAAATCTGTAAAATGTCCAGACAGACCACCATATTTGACGTTTTTGGTGTGGAACACAGTGCAACTCACTGGTGAATTGTCATGTGCAGTGAGATTTAATGCTGAAATCGAATTGCTGTTGAGGAACCCTTGCCAAAAAAGCTAAAAAACAACCTCGGAAAAGAACAGTAGAGAAGTGGAAGAAAGATGACACCTGGCTTAAGTTTGAGATTGATGAAGAAAGTAATGTTGTTGTCCAAAATATGGTGTGAATATTGCTCCGAATGAGCCGATGTGTACTGAGAAGGCAACATGGAAAAATTAAGAGAAGGTGGGATCTTACAAATGGCTCCTGGATTACACAAATAGCCCCTAGGTCAAATTTTGGGTGGCCAGGGGCTAAAATTGTCCAAGGGTTAATGAGATGAATTTCGAACCCTGCAACCATATTGGTTTTAAATAGAGCCCAAAATTTATTGTAATGTCACTGTTAGTTGAAAATAGTTGTTTTAAAAATGATCTAATATAATCCAAAAGACTTCTTGAGAAATATACTAAAACTGCAAAACAGCTAGTGCATACATGCTGACCTGTGAATCAAACTGTCAGTATATACAGAATCTACTTATTTGCTTTAGTTATTTCAGTCTTGTGGTTGTGTGTAAATAATATGTTCGAATAAAACTGGACAACCATTGACTTTCGTATATTTGACAGGTTCCAACAAGTCCCCAGGTGATTCTGTTGCCCATTCCCGCCATAGCAATAACTCGCACAGCACTGAACAGCCTGGGAAATTCAATCATGTTAACGAGGTAAGTGTTCAGTCTCTATAAGTAAACTATGCAATATAATGTTACTTACTTTTAGTTGATATTTTGAGTTGCAATTTGTGCATTGCAGTGGTTTTCGGGCCAACAAGTAATTGGGAATGCCATGATGATATACACCTGGAAAACTCGGATTTCTTTGGATGTTGGGAATTACTAAAATTTGTTGAAAATATCGAATCATTTTGAGGGAGGTTAATCCTTGAAGAATATGTGACAAGTTTCTCAAACAGTGAGTGACAATTGTTTTTGTGTGGACAGTAGAAGGAAGCAACTGGAACAAGAGTTGTTACTCAAAGTTATTTTATTTATTAGTATTATTACTGTCTGACTGAAGACTATCTAGATGTATATACAGGGATTGCATTAATGCAAAAATCATACATTTTTATGCAAAGTGCTTCCCAAAAATGCATTTTCTAATTTCCAATTTGTAATGCGTCCATGGGATACAAATGTGGAAACTAACTCTCATAGATTCAGTTTTATGGGACCCCTTCAAAACTTCTGGTGACTTTAAAGCAGCAAAATAATGGAGTCCCAGGACTCGAAGCAAAAATATGTAGTGCAATCCCTGATATAGATGCATGCAAATAACTATAATTTATCTTCTTATATCGTTGAAAATAATGACGAGAAAAATAAGTTCCTTGTTTAATTTGAAAGACAAAATCCTCCACAAATCTTACATCGTCTATGAAGGACCATGCAATTGTGGCACAAATTACATTATATTTGGGAAAACTAAAAAGGAATTTAAACAGTCTCAGAACCAGTGAGGCATTTGAAAGAATTCCAAGAACACTTAATCACATGGCAAATTATCACCAGTGCCCATTGTTAGAGAAGGGGAAAGGTTCTTGAGGCACTGCTCACCACCTTAGCAAAGCCAGCCATAAACAAGAAACTACTGGCACACCCAATATATCTTTTCCCATGTGAGTGACCTAACTGTCGATGTATATGCAAAACTAAGTGTGGCTAGACAAACCCTGGAGATGACCACTGTGTCACAACTCCCTGTTTTAACTTTAATAATTGTCTTGGGTAGCTACGTACAAAACATGGTTATAACGACTGAGCCCAGTGATGCCAGCTAGACCATGTTCATATTATTTTCTTTGTTTACCTCTATATCTGTTTTGTTATTGTCACTTCATTTTTAGGTCATGTATAACTTTCAGCCATATTTACTGTATTATCAGTGATAAATCTAGGGTGCGTCATTGTGTCCAGGGACGCAACATTTTCGTTTTGGACGCAAAAATTTAACACCAGTGCATCCCAGAGTGGACATAAAGTAGTTTCAGAAAAAGAAGCAAACCAGAACTGGTTTCCAAACTCAGAAAACTAAAATAGCTCGATTTGATCGCTACCATCTTGATTTTGTGTTTGTGTTGATGCAAATTATTCAGTGTTCTTCCTGTTCGGTGATACATTAAGTTTTGTGATGTTTTCTTCATTTTTTTCGGCTGTTTTACTGCAGTACGATCGAGCGCAATTCATTTTGAAGACGCCTGTAATATTTTATGAATGAGGAGACCTGGAACGAACTAGACTTTTTGGCCACATGACAAGATTCAAGACGGAGAGTTTTTGCACGATCTTTTCTCATTCAATTCTTTCTGTATTTGTGCAAAAAACAGAAGATAAAATAATGAATGGATTGAACCTCTTCAAAGCCTAAAGGAAAATTCTTCATGGAATCTATTTTGTCATTGAAGTACTCGAGAAAATGCAACAGATTTTCGATCATGATCATAATTAGCTTGGCAAACACAACTACATTTAGTCTTGATTTATTCTCTATGCTTCATAAAATTTGAAGTTGTTTGACTTTGTATTTTTGGTGTTGTTTTGCAAATTACATTGTATGAAAATGAAAGATTCTGTGTGGAATGTGCATCTCGACTTTAAAATGCAAAACTTGTGAGAAAAACATGCACATTATACATGGATAAATACTGTAGCTGATAATCAACCCTGTACGTCCCTGGGTGCCAGAGGTCTACACGCTCCCCATCCAGACGGCTGGCCGAAGGCTGGCAAAACAAGTGGACAGCACGAAGCGAACAAAGTGAGTGAAGTGCTGGTCATGAGTGACCTCTGGTTCCAACCATCATTTCCAAGTCAAAATTTAGACTCTGGGAATTGAGCCAGTGATGTGATTCCTGGTCAAACTGGTTTTACCTATGTTACATGTGACCGTGAATTATCTGATATCCTTGGTGACGTGTCTTCCAAAAACAACACAAAATCAAAATGACGGACGATGTGGATGCTGTTGAAGTTCTTCTTTTTGAAATTGCATGTAGCATAAAATCAACTGTTCAGTCAGATTTCGATGAAATCAAACAGCTTGAGGAAGAGCAGGTTCGCTGCATTGTGTAGTATCTGCTGCAGAAAGATGTATTTACAATTTGTTTGGGAAGCAGATAATTTTTCAGATGATACCGAGTGTCTGCTCTAGGTTTCGACTATCCAAAAAATGCAATCCTTGTCATCATTTATCCGTTGGTTTCTCTAGTCAATTCCCATGTTGCTGCTACTTGACATTGTTCCATGTGAGGGCAATGATTCGCGAAAAGTAAACACGGCACAACATATGATACGCATATTTTACCTCTCACGTGGGAAAACCAGTTTGATCAGATACTAAATTTAGTCGTGACCAAATAAGCGTCACATTAACACGAAAGTGAGATTTTTGACGGTTGGAACCAGAGGTCACACGCGACCAGGACTTCGCTCACTTCGATCGCTTTGTACTGTCCGCTCATTTTGCCAGCCTTTGGCATGCCATCTGGATGGGGAGCGTGTAGACCTTTGGCACCCAGGGAAACCCTTTACCAAAGCCAGTAAGAAATTTTGTTGGTGTGTTGACTGTTTTTTTTCTTTCCATTCACTTTAGTCCATTATGTTGTCTTGGTCCAATAGTAAGAAAATACTCTTAAATCTTGCATTATTTTTAAAAGTAAAAATAGCAACAAAATCTTTTTGAAAAAGATCCAGCAAATGGACCCTCCAATTTCAACAACAGGGGGTCCAATGGACCCTCCAATTTCAACAACAGGGGGTCCAATGGGCCCTCCAATTTCAACATGGACCCTCGCATTTCAGATCCTAGATTTATCACTGTATTATAATTAGTATTTTTTTCTTTTTTTAGAACTCCTTTGAAAACCATTTTGAATGAATAGGGCTTCTTAACAAGATATTAGTTAATAAATATTAAGTACACTTATTGATAGCCTGCGCAGCGGCATTCGATCGCTGCTCGATCTCTGCTTGCTCTTCCCCCATAAAAACAGCAGCTACACAGGCTAACTTATTGATGAAAATTTTCTTTGCTGTTCAGGATTTTCCATGGTCCCAGCATACCAGCTCATCTGGGAAACCATATTATTACAACTGTAAGACAGAAAAGTCTCAGTGGGAAAAGCCAAGGGAGTGGATTGAAAGGTAGGTAACAGTTTTGAGTACTGACCAGTGTTCCTAGTACATGTGGAATTCCCGGAAACACACATTTACTAGTGAAAAGTTCTGGAAAACGAGACCGTTATGCAAGTGAACAAGAATTTCAATTATTAAGTTCATTAAAGCTATCTCCCAAAGGCCAATTAATTTTCAGAACATTTGCAGGTTACAGATTTTATGAATCTTAAGGTTGCAAACTATGTACCATTAAGGCAGACTGACAGACACTGTGGTAAATGCTGGTTGGTTGATGATCGTTTTAAGTTCATACAAGTCTGAGAGTAATGTTTGAGGGATCTGTGGCTAAAAAACACTTTTGCTGTCAGTATTGTCTCAATCCATTGTGATAATTTGGCTCACAGAGCTAATGCCAAGCCACTTAGTTTAACTATTTTCTTTGATGAATTTCTCGTATGCTGCCATCTTGAAATGTGTTAAAGTTGGTTCTCATGGCAGACCCCTTTTGTTCACTGTCTTCACTAAGAGCTGGGACTGGAGTGGCATGGCAACCAATTTATCTTGCATTTTGAAATGATAGCACACAGGAAGTTTAGTCAAACAAAATCATGTGGTGATAGCTCATGATAAGCCAGTCAGTGTACTTAAGCTTTCAGATTGCTTTTCAGTGATGGTTGATTGTCCTGTTTAATAGAAACAAAGCAGCTGCCATTGCAAATGGATATGCTTGGAATTTTGGGTAGAAAACAGTGAGAGGGATATGGGACCCTTGACAAACCTTGTGGACACCAAACAAGCAGGGTCAAGGGCTTGCAGCAAAACTTTCTAGCACAATCTCTGGTATTACAAGCAAAATTTCAGTGTAGCCTTTCAAAATATTTAGCAAATATAGACCACTGGCGTGCTGGGTATAGATAATTTTATTATACAGTACATTTAACAATCACATACCAATATATAAGTATATGGGCATCTTTTTTTCCTTTCGACGTACTCTTCCGAAAAAATTGGTTGAATGCCCCAAATACTTATATGTTCGATTCCTTTCATTGCCACATTTGTGTTTCTTCTTTCACATACCAATAAATAATAATTGTAAACTTTTCTAATGTGTCTTGTGAAATTTAACATTCCTGCTAATTAGGCCAAATAAAAAAGTTGGTTAGCATCCTTTTTTTTTCTGATTTTGATGGTCTAGCTGGCGGTTTCTATTTTTATTTTTATTTATTTATTTATTTGTGCAAAATAAAGGGGAGGGTTTGTGTTCGTACCCATTGTTATATTTCACATCCACTAACATTAATCAAATTGCTAATTTTCAGCATTTATTCCATTTCATATGAAGTTTATTCTTCAGTTGATATGCAAAATACATTCTTTTGCTGCAATATCAACAATTTCATAGCTGATTCATTATTTCCTTTCGGGAAAAAAGTGTTTAATTGAACAAGAGTATCAAACTATAAGTCATTCCCATGATATTTATATCCAACTTGATTTAATAATGAACCAATTTGTTCATAAAATATTTTCTACTACTTCAAGTAGATACAAAAGAAAGACAACAGTCAACAGAACAACTTGTATTCAAGGGGTTGGGGTCACGAGTTACAAACAAATTAGACATCCGTTTTGTCAATGGAAACAATGAGCCGCTCTATAATAATCTATCAGAAGAACTTTCAATTTTATTCAACTACTAATCAAGTCCAAAATTGTGACAAACGGCAAATCAAACATTTCATGGAATCTTATAAAAATCTTCGGATCATTTTACAAAGAAATGAATGCAAATAAACTTTTTTATAAAAATTAAAAAATCATGGTCGGAGGCTTTTTCAGTGGTCAGGCGGGGATGCTAACCAACTAATTTTTTCTTGAGGACACAAGTAATATAAGAATTTAAAAAAACTATCAACATCTATCAACTTTCTACCATCATGATACAATGTGTTGGACAATATATTCGTTAGTCTCAGAGAGAATGTTGTAGTTATAGAAAATGATTGTTGGTTCACAAGGTTGTTATGATTGTATAAATTTAATCTTTTTTAAATCTGTAGGGAAAATCGGGAGAAGGAAAGAAGAGACAGAGATAAGAAGGAGGTGCTTCTGTCAAGAGAACCAAAACGCTCCAATGGTAGTCGAGAATTTGGCTACACAACACGAGATACTGATTTCTCCAGAAATGCCAATTTGTCCAAGCTTGGTAGGTCAGGTGAGTTTTTAACATGATTGGATACATCAACTAGTTTGACCAAGAGCAAAGTTAGCAGCATACTAGATAATGCCATTGTTTGTGTCATACTATTTCACATCCATAACAACTGGAGTATTTATAACTTCAAAGTTGTTTAATGTATTTTTTTACCTTGAATCATAAAAGCACAATACACTGCAAACATGTAAAATTTGAAATCTTGCAGAACTCTTTGCCCCAACACAATTCAACATTACAGTAAGTTCTCTCAGTATGGACACCTCTCTATAGACACTTTGTCTAGTTCTTGTAAAATGCTTACTTGTTTACTGAAAAAGGTACCTCGAAAGGTAATACGGACACTCTAATACAGACAACAGACACTTTGCTTGGGCCCAGAAAGCAGAAAACCTCTTTATTACATCTGCAGCACCAGCAACAACTTTATTTTGCACTGGTACAGACATTTCAAGTTTCAAAGATGCTCGCCACAGGTCAGCCACACTTAATCTTTTTACTGGTTGAAAGGAGTTTTTTTTTGCCTTCAAATTTTGCTCACCAGTGGGAAAAAGTTACAGTCCCTTGTGTTTGAAAACATGACCTGTCAAAGAAACTAACTAATAATCAGACACTCCAATTTAATTATTGAAAACATTTTGCAACCATTAGCTATAATTACATTACAAACCAAACAACTTGTGCCAGTGTAACAACTGCAAATGTTTGTCATTCTGTCAGTTTGTTCTTGTTAAACTTTGACACCTTTAGTTTAACCTTAAGTTTATTCCCCTTTC
Organism: Umimayanthus kanabou; assembly: GCA_025403525.1. Taxonomy (NCBI): domain Eukaryota; kingdom Metazoa; phylum Cnidaria; class Anthozoa; order Zoantharia; family Parazoanthidae; genus Umimayanthus; species Umimayanthus kanabou. The sequence goes on along the minus strand of JAOBYH010009790.1, from coordinate 577 downwards.
CACTGTGTTCCAAACAATGTAGTTTTTGCAAGAGGTCATAAGAAAGGAATAGACATTAGAAATCAGTGTTTTTCTTAAGGCCGGTACACCGGTACATTGTACCGGCTTTCCCCGGTGGCTGTACCGTATTTCCCCAGTGAAGACGTCTGGAATTTGTTTTAAATTAACAAATATGCAGACAAAACACGCAAAGCTTAACAGTTCATATCGGGCGAATTGAGTTTGATCTCACTTGAACAAAGTAGCAAGGAAATATTCCTTCATCAAACAACAGATTTGAATAATTTGAATTAAAGAGGCCGAATAAAGTTCCCTTTTTCGATAAGGTTGTACGTTATATTTCACGGTGTCTGCTTGGATTTGACATGCACTGTTTCCAATGAATAAAAACAACATGTGAACTGTAGTCTACAATATTTCCGATCCTCTGTTGTTAAATCTAAATACAGGCTACAAGATTTTAAGAATAGTTTGTTTAGACAAATTGAAAGCAGTTCCCGGCAACTTGTGGGTAAGACAAACCTCATACGACATATATAAATAAAACTTCAAAAAATAGTTGTGCACATGTTTTTTG
>JAOBYH010009679.1:0-12892 GCA_025403525.1 Umimayanthus kanabou | reverse complement strand
ATAGCGAGAGAGAACGAAGTTCTCGACCAATCAGCGCGCGCCATTTTCGATAATCACCAGTGCAATTTTACTAATACGTCATAGTCATAGCTTTTCTATTGCAAAAATGTCCTGTCCAAAACACCTATCTGTGTACACTTACCTAACCACTAGACTAACAAGTCGATTTCATCACAGTTAACACAACTTATAAATGCCATTTGTACGAGTTCATTTCAAATAATTAAGGGGGAGCAATACCTTTAGTCGAATTTTCAGTCAATTACGTCATAATCGTCGGTATCTAGGTTGCAATTTGGAAAAATTCAAAAGTGAATCACAGTACCCTAGTTGATAAAGATTAACAAATATTTTGAGAATTTTTGAAGATAATTTGGGTCGAAAAGTGATGTGGGGTGATTTGTTAATTTTGAAGGAATTTTTAGTTTTTATGAATTTTAGGAAAGTTTAAAATTAATTTTTTGAGTTAATATTTAATGGACGAACGCCAGCCCGTATGCTATCCGAGGAGTGGCACTTGCTCGCTTAGGGGAAGTGTTTGTTGCGTTCTATTAACTTTTTTCCCTTTTAAATATCCTCTCCAAATCCCCTGGTCACAACCAAAATTTAAGGTGTTGCTCCCCCTTAAGTCACAGTCAATTACGTTATATATTTTGGTGAACAGTTTCTACAATAAACAGAACTCAATTTCAGGTGCAAAAGTCACCAAGATATGCGCTTATTTATTCACGAAAAATAAAGGCTAAATAAACTCGTACGAATAACATATATATAATTTACGTTAGCTGTGGTGTAATCGAGTTGTTAATCTGGTTGTTAGGAAAGTGAACAAAGATAGGGTGTCGAGTAGCGTAGGTTCAAACCGCACAGTGGGAAAAAAATGAAAGAAATTGCTAGTAGAACGGGTTCATTCAATTTTTGAATAGGCCTTATCACGGTTTCGGACGCCATTTTGGCGGGTAGGCAAAATGGCTCGAAACAAGAGCATTTGCATGGAAATTCGATGTCAAATATCTTTAATGACACTCTAGTTTCAAACAAGTTATGAATTGAAAACTTTAATGTTACGAGAGAGAAACTGAGTGCCAAAATTTGAGGCATGTAGCTGCATACGAAAGCGTCTAGTCACAATTTGAGTTTTACCATACAACTTTCTAATGTCTGTGTTTCACCGGCGCAACTAAAACACAGGATCTAGGAATGCAGGAATTTAGTAGAAAAATATCAGCGTCACTATCAACTTGCTCAATGACATCGTTACAGAAAACAAAACGAATTACTAGAAAAACATTTTTTCTCTGAGTGTTAAAGGATAACTGTCGTTTCTTTTATTTTTGTGTCAACACAAGTCTCCTTTCGCAGTACTGAAATAAATCGTGAAGGCTGTGATACACCTGCTTGACAACCACCCCTGATGACAGAAATCGCATTTTTCAACATACTTGAGAACATTAGTTTGGACTTTAATGGATATGTGCGCTATATAAGTTTAAATTTATTAATTTATTATTATTATTATTATTAGTTTAATGCTTTTGTATTCGATAATTAGGGTAGGCCATATGCAAACATATTGAACACTGTATGACTGAGTTAGCACGTGGTGATTATAAAACTGTAGTATGAAGACGAAACGTGACCATATCATTTCCCGACTTGTGGGAATGATGCAATCACCGTCCCCACGCTGCTGGCTGAGTATTCACTAATTGAAGTAAAACCCGGAGCTTCGAAGAACTTTTAAAGTCTCCTTTCGTGACGTCAAATGATGGCTTCCTAATCCCTCCGCCAGTTTCTACTTCCGCACTTTCGGAGAACGTTTAAAACTGTAATGCAAACGATTTCTTTGCGGTTGGTAGTAAGGCCAGTTCTCATTAGCCTGCGATCCGGCTCATTTTTTTGGGGGGGAAAGGGAAAAATAAAGAGGGGAAAAATGAGCCGGCTCGCAAGCTAGTAATGATCAACTTACAAACGTACAAATGGAGTGGAGGTCGACAGTTTCCTTCATTTTTTTCACCTGTTTTGTCAAAAATAGCTGCAAATTCTACTAAAATCTGAATTTAAAATGGTGACCACGAAGTTGAACACTTGTTTCCAAGGCACCATACATTAAGTAAAAGATTATTGTAAGCATTTCAAAATCTCCGGGTCGTGTTCGCTTGTGTTACGAGTAGTTTAAATGCACGAACTTCGAACCCTTCTATATTTGTGATATGATTGATGATTTGATGAAAAAGTGGCATTTCTAAAAACGTTTCTCGACGCCTCGGTATCGGAAACATTTTACCAATAGTTTCTGAGCTTTCAATTCAGCCATCTGTGCGTCAATATTTCACATTGATTAGTGGCCAAACTCAATTGAAATTGAACTGCTAAAGATACAATGGTTTTGTTTCATGCTGTGCCGAACCAGTTATATCTATTTACCTAATTTAAAATTCTGGCAATGATAATAGTTTCGTATTTAGGAATATCCAACCTCCACAGGCGTTGTATGAGCGCACAATTCACCTTAATTTTTTTAGATCTTGAGCCGAAACTGCCTCGGACTCATAGCAACGGTTTACCTCAGGAAGTTCTTCTTTCCATGCACTTTCAAACTTCACAGTATCCGTCGTTGCCAAGGAAACATGCATTAACTAAAGACTGTAGTGACATACCAATAGCAGTGGTCCTGGCTTCTTAGTTGCACTTCGTTTGAATATACATAACGTTTTAAAAACTGCCCTTCCATCTTTGTGATATGATTGATAATTTCATGTCTAAGTAGCATTTTCAAAAATAGTTGCTCGACGCCTCGGTATTGAAAACACTTTTACTAAAAAAGTAGCTGAGCTTTCACTCAAACCACCTGTGCGCCAATTTTTCACCTTTCAAATTTCACATCGATTAGCGGCCAAACTCAATTGAAATTGAACAGCTAAAATACAACGGTTTTGTTTCATGCTATGCCGAGCCAGTAGATACTCGGCTTTATATTTAACTAATATACAATTCGGGCAACCTTGGCAGGCATTTTACAAGCCCATATTTAACCATTATTTTCTTAGATAAGCCTTGCGCCGAAACTCGGTCTTGGACTCATAGCAACTGTTTACTTCAGCAAATTCTTTTTTTTTTCTATGCATCTTCAAACTTCAGTGTCCACCGTTCAAACCTGTAAATTGCCTAAAAACAGCAATTTCTAAGAAGTTAAGGGGTTGCAAACGATGATATGGCCGGGCTATGATGTACTTGGCCTAAGGAGCTCTTAGTAGTTCAGCCATTGCATTTTATCCAAGTTAAAAATGAGATCAATGATTAAATAAATTAGGTAGATTTTTACATTGCAACGTAGTTCCCAAAATACCAGTTGGAAGAACTAATAAATTATTGTATTGTATCGTAGTTCTTAAATATGATCTTGAAACCTTTTTCAGTCAATGCACTTTAATATACTATGGAATACTATGATCTGCCTAAATCATTCTTGATATCATATTCTAATGTAGAGTACCTGTAAACTAGCTTTTATAGCTACGTGTTTTAATTTTTGTTATATTCCTTAAGGACTTTCAAAATAGAATTACAACTTTTCAACTTAAAAGTACATTTTACTGAAATTTCACTTAGTATAAGTATTGATACTAGCAGAACTCTATTTTATGGCCATATCGTATTACGCATAACTCGCGGCCTTAATTTCAGTTCTATGTTACTCTAAGCATTGCCGGTATATCACAAATAGTCAGTTATAGATTATGTATACAGGATGAAGTAGTATTGCTATCTACTTTTTCTTATCTTAAGTACAAATCATCTTTCGTCATCTACGTAATCCCTTAGAAAACCAAGAGATATATGTTCAGGGTCTCCTCTAGATTAGTCACTATTATAAGGATATCCTGTACTTGCCTGCTTGATCTATTTTTCTGTGTTTTAAAACTATAAAGAATTTATCTGTTAATCTTCCTAGCTATTTTAATTAAAATTACTTTACTTCTGCATTTATTTTTATTTGTATTGTAAAACTGTCTGCCACAAACTATAATATTGTAGTCTTTTCTAGTTTATTTTTCTCTTTCGTAAAATGTATATAATCTAATTATGACGAGTACAAATAAAATTGAACTTGAACTTGATATTGTTAAACACTATTGTGTTTTAGTATAATAGGTGCTACAGAAATATAGAGCATAATGATTATTATTTGACCGTTCAACAGCTTGCTCCTATAGTTATACAGTTAACTCCCGATAGCTGGAATACTAAAAGTAAACCTGTTAATGATAAAAAACGTGCTAGATACTAAATTTTGTTACATATTTTTTTGAAAGTCGTTAAAAGGAATTTTCAAAGTAATATTAAAAGGTCGCTAACAAATACAACCTTTGTATCAAAATCTTTTAAACACACACACACACACCTTCAGGACATTATTTTAATACATTTTAAACTACACAGGGGCATCCAATTTAGCATAGTTAAACATTTAAGACCCATTACTTTTTCTGGGAGAGTATAAACCGAGATTAAATTCCCCCATACACTCGCGCCTTCGCCGCTTGCTAAACCCGTCGAGCAGCGGGTGGTTTCTAATGACATTGGACCTACTTTCAGAAATGTTAGTATAGCTACGTCGCTGCCTACAGTATCAAAAAGTGCGTCCCTTGCGATCGGGGAGGGGGGGTTAATACCTGGTGTAAAAAGTCTATTTGTACTGACAAAGATCATCAATAAACGGTTCCATATTGATCTTTATCAAAAATTCAAAACTATGTTTCACTTGCTGACAGATTTTCAAACAAAACAAGTTTCAAATCGTAACAGAACTTGGAGACAAGAAGATTGTCTTATATTTTAGCTGGTTAAATGCCGGACTACTACGGAGTTTGATGTTTCTTCGCGTTCTTTTGCTAGGTTACTTACGCTGCACGAGATCCAGGGGAGAGCTGCAAACTGGGTAAAAACCTTCTTCCTTAGCTTCCCTGGTTCTTAACCACTATGACCACAGTTCACTATAATGTTTTTCCATACAAAGAGTGTACAGTTTGTAATTTACCTTGTAAATATTTCAAGTTAGAACGAATTTTAAAGTACGCGAAGCATTTTGCACGCGCAAGCAACATTTTGGTTGTTTTGAATATATGAGTCGATTGTTCAATCAAAACAAAAGGCAATTTTCAACCCCAAAACACGTTTTATCTTCCTTACGCAAACAAATTATGTAAATAGCAGAAAATTCTCCGAATAGCCTGTTATCGAGTTTTATTGCTTCATATCAAGGTATTGTCTCAGGTGTTCGAGCGGGCAGAAGGATGTTTTCTCTACGATAAAACGATATCTCTTTTCATGGACTAACATCACCCGAAGCATTTGTAGTTCTTATCTGTTATTCCATACCTTTATCAGCAATATACTTATGTTCCCTTTGTTTCTGACAAGATTTTTGTGACCCTTTGTTTTATTTAACTCCATTTACCTGAATATTTACTTCTGATTTGTTGGAGATGGCGTTTTGGTTCGTGTTTATGAAAAATAGTTTGATTTTAAGAGTCTGCTAAACTTGGAAAGAAAGAGAATTCCACCAAAAAATATTTTGCCGAGTAGTAAACAACTCAAGTAGTTATTCTAATAATTTTCAATTTTTTCTTGATTTGTTCAAGACTTAATGAAATGGAGACGTCATTCGCACAAAACGACATGTAAACGATCTATAAGTCAATCTGAATTATATCCCATTTGGAAGGAAATGGAGAATACGAATTTCGGGGCAGGTGGTTTGCGCTAGGAGCCTGCAACATTGTGACAACAATTACGCGAGGCTATATTTGCAAATTACTGCCTTTGTACTTTTTAACAAGTCCAGCTATTTGCATATAAATGCCCACAAAATAATGAACAAAACCCGCACAGCAGAGCAGAATTTCGTAACTTTCTCTGCAACAGAAGAAAAAAGAGCTCCAAATAGTTTCAGTTCGTCTAATTTTAACACAACAATTAGAATAATCTCATTGCACTTCTTTTTGTCACTGACCGCAACTCATTTAAACTTTTTAGTCCCAACGATTAAGAATGATGCGATCGTATTAAAAGAGTACCTTTGCGAGTTTCAGAAACGGCAAAAATATTTCGCAATACAGGAGGCGTTAATAGGAGTTTTCTAGCTGAGTTCCACACGAAAATGTAAGTCATGGCGACCAGCTGCCAAGGAAAATGACACGTTCGAAATTTATATTTTTATAACAATCTTGCAGTCGCAATTTCACCAACCTAAGAAAACCTTTTGTCATTGATGTGACAAATTCGAATTCGAGGCCAAGTGTTGCTCATCTCAAATTACGTTTAAAAAGTATAGGCGACGTGGCCATTCTGTGGTCAGATGTTTTTCATGTACAAATAAGATGATATTGTTCTAAAACCAGTCGGACATCCAGTTCTGTTTTGCGAGTCGCTCGCGGCAAGCAACAACATTTTGGCTATTATTTATTGACGGAAGGAAAAACTGCAGCACACCTAAGACACTTTAAAAGTAAAGGGAAAGAATATTCTCCTGCTAAGCTTGCCTTAGAAGCTAGCTGAAACGTACAGGGAAATTGAAAAAAAAAAAAAAGTTTCTTCCTATGTTTCATATCCTGACCGAACCCAAGGAACTCCAACAGTTTCGAAATGAGAAGGTTTGACAGCTGGGGAAAACACATGTATAATTCAACGCGTCCTAATCGACCAACTGTACAAAAGAAATTTTATTTTTGGCTTTCCCTGTTGCCGCAGTCAATCCAACATTGATTTTATGCTGCAAAAACGGTGGTCAAAATAAAACAACCAAAAATTTTCCAATAAGAATAGAATTTTCAGGTCTGAGCGTTCATATAGTCAGGGTAAAGTTCACTTTATCGCGTCCTGGTTCTGGCAACATAAATATTGCAGGAGCCACCAGATTTGGGCGACTTTTTGCATCATAAGTTTCTACTTGCACTGACAGATTGAGTGCGTTCCAGGTTCATTCAAGTAATCTTCCCTCAAAATTATGCTATGAAATGGCTAAAACTTACGATAGGGGGCCGATAGACAAACTGGGAATCGAAAAGTCAAACAGAAACGAATATAATACTGATGCAATCGTTCCACAAAACCATGCATTATTATATATATCAACTTCATTCGACGAAAAACAGCGACATGTATTAATAATCAAGTAATAATTTACAAGCGAAGCAAAGAAATCGTTTGAGCTACGCCGCACACGTTTCAGTCAAAGTTTTTTTGAAAGCAAAACTAAAATCAGTTCGGCAATAGAGTTAAATCAAAATAAAGGTCGCTGCGGGTTTTTACGTTGGAAGCAGAATTGAAAGGCACAGAGTCAGACTTCAGTATTGTTTTCTAAACAACCTGAAACAGAAAAATAAATAAAACTTCCTCTGTTAACAACACACGGATGAAAACGAACTTTTCTAAACTTCGGAGGAAGAGACATAAAGTTTTACGTAAATCCGTTGACACAATTTGATAAATATCTTTGACACGGCAAGCGGGGTTAAGTGGAAATAATATCGGAGGGCTTTCCAATAAAAGAAGACGAGTTTGCTGGAAATAAAACAATTTCCCGCATTTCAGTTACTGAGTTTCAAAAACCGTGGTGAGCGCAAATTTATAACTGCATGTATCTATATCAAATTAAACAGATAGCGAAGAAGCGGTTTGCACCATTAAGCCACAGACGCCTCTCCCGAGTATGCCATGCATTTCCGATCACAACTCGCACGAGTCGTGAAGCACGCTTTTATTCGCTTGACTGACTCCGTGCGATTCGAGTCTGGACCACTTGAAAAGCAAACGGTGCGACACGCGCCAGCTTTCCTTTCAAATTATTTAATTATCCCGCCTCCACGAACAGCGCTAGAGCGATGACAGACAAAGCGGAAAGCTAACAAAGTACCTAAGCGTCATCTCTGATTTCAATGCCCCTGAAAACACATGGAGTGTGGATTTCACACACACATGGGCCTGCAGAAAACCGAACTTCCACGCGTTTTACATCTTTTTACACACGCGACTCTATATAGGAGCTGGCAGTGACTTCGCCAACTCGCCCACCCATGTGGAATGGCGCGAGTCACGTGACTGGCCTGAACCCTCGGCCCCATTTGATAGGCCACCTCGCTACTTGATTATAGACTCGTGTTTTAATTAGCATTTAGTGTCAAGGGAAGGCTGGCCAACTTTGGCGGCGGAGAAAGTATATTATTATTATTCTATGGCTGCAAAGGAGCTCTCAAGTCGCTCTAGAAAATTTTACCAATTTCCCTGTTCGAAGCTCTGACTTGGGTTACAGGCCGAAACACCGCATAAGGGGGAAATATGGGTGATATGGCGCGACGACCGTCTTCTGTTCCTTCTGAAGAATACTACAAGTCGAGAATGGCGAATTCCAGCCAACGCGCTACAAGTCGATCGCAGTCCATTCAGGGCGCCGAAGCACCTCCACTAACCCCGTCTAGGATTATTTCATCCAACCGTGCACTATTTTTATTATCCGAGGAAAATATTATTCGTCGTGTGTGCAAGAAAATCGTCGAGTCTAAAGTATCCTTATAACTGCTGATTGTGCTATGTTTTCATTCCATGGCGTTGGCCATTCTTTAGCGTGTTCGCTAGAATTTCCAGTGTTTTTGCCCTGTGTTTTGCTAGCATGCGATCTCTGACGCTTTTCCATCTACCAGTAGAAGGATAAGCGAATATTCTGCCTCTCACCTTTGTATTAAGTCTAATATTTTTTGTCCAGAGTTCGTTTTATCCGTGGTATATTTCCTTAACAGAGACCAAGCCTTTTGAATATTTCATTTTGTTGACGATTTTTGTCAACTGTGTGCTGCTGGCCGCCAATACTCCGCTTCCCAAAGGAGACAAATCGGACCTGAATGTGGAGCTGGTAAGAGAATCATCAGCTGTAGTGTTTAAAGCAGTCAGCGAGAGCAACAGCTCCCGGCACAGCACAGTACACAATACAGAATGTGTTCCGATAGCAGACCGGCTCGACACCAGCTATTTCTCCCACTGCAGTTTTTGGTACCTGCTTGTCGCATTCATATTGTAATCAATTTATTTCATTCTTGTTTAGGAAAAGGCAGAAATATATCTGCTAGCTATTTTCTGCCTTGAGTGCGTCTTGAAGGTGCTAGCACTGGGGTTTGTTCTACACCAAGATTCCTACCTGCGATCAGGATGGAACGTACTGGATTTCGTCGTCGTGGTGACTGGGTAAGGAAACCTAAGTAATTCATAGCCGTAAATCCTCAAGCGACTCCACTTGAGTGTAAAATGCTATGAGTATGTACGGGTTTATAAACCCATACTCAGTGCATTACTGCTCCGGTGTTTTCGCTTGAACGGGCAGCTCGCACAACATAATTACTCGGCAGGCTTAGTAAGCTTTTTATCATTGTTGTTTAAAAGTATTTGGATGTTCAAGGCATTGAGACCGGCTTCTTGTCGGTCGTTATTCGACCGTGGCGACTCGATATTTGAGTGTGCAAACCAATTTGGTTGGCTGGCACAACGTTTTAAGACAGCATGTGAACGCCGCTGCGTGCCCCAAAGCGACGGACGAGCAAGAAACAATCCGCACGTACTCAAGATGGCAGTTTGAAATATGGCTGTACGAGTTGCTGGCCCGTCTGCCGGCTCGACAGGTCTTGTTGTCACACAAAAGATCGGATAATTCTTAATAAGTCTTTGTTGCCAACAATTCGAAAGACCTACAAGACAAAAACCACTTTTCAGAGTTCTGTTACGCGAAATTTTTGCGAACCCCATCAGCGCATTATGTTAAAAAAGCAAACACACAGAAGTCAGTTCGATTTCAAAACCAGTGTCACTTGTTTTGAGTCATGAACTTGGGAGCCTGTTTTATCAAAATATTGATCAATGTCCAAATAAATTTTGCCGGTAACCTGACAATATTTCTCGCTAAACCGACCTAACAAATTGATAAACACACTGCTGTGTAATTTCGTGATATTTACTTTGACTTCAGATCATGAAGAAAAACTAGGAAAATAGATCGGGCTTTTTCCGAGCATGCGAAATTTGGGATACTAAATAATTAAAAGAGCATAGCATAAACAGTACTTACCGGGGTACGCGGAGATCTATGCAAAAGAGGGAAGCAATTTAGTTCTATTTTCCTAATCGAAATAAATTTGAACTAATTCATAAAACCCCATCATATATGCACTTGAAGTAAATTTAACTTTAGCTAAGGCATTAGATAAAGAATTCCAATTAAACCTCAATATAGGTAAAAAGTGACTTGACATCTCCGCACGCGACGAGGAAATTGAAAAACAGTTTCAGACAAACATGGCGGAACTGCGAAGGCTCCAGGCTTGCATACGTATACAGTGAACAATTCAGTTGACGTTTAAGTTTTAATCTATGATAATCTTGCTAGAACACGCACTGAATTTCTTGTGTACGCTGACAATGCTAAACGTCATTCCGAAGCAAATATCTTAAAGACTTTGGTATATTTATCAGTGCTTAAAAATGGCGTATTTAGATCAGAAACCTACACTGCTGTCACTATAGCAACACTTTCAGATGAGAAGCGTGTTACAGAATAAATTTACTACGAACAGGAAGAGGGTCTTATGCGTTTTGTTCAAATCAGTTAACTGTTTCCTTTTCCACTCGACACAAGTGTGATTGACAGTTGTCGAGCATTGCACGGTGTGAACTGCAAGTGGCAACGTTTATGGTTGGCTGACATTGTCAAGTCCACACACCACATATATAATGCATATTTACTCTTCGACTTTAACGAAAGTTTATTTCTCTGCCGCCAGAAAATTACCCTTGTTAGCCAAAGTAAATGATTTCTTGCTTATTCAAAGGTCTTGTTGCGTAGATGACAACTCTTCACTTTTCTTGTGCTAAAACCATGAACACGATAAAATGGTCATCAATATTTTAGCATTTAGTGGGTGGCTGGAAAAACGCGCTACATGTGCAACGCAGCGAAATAGTTGTATTGATTAAACATTGCCTAGCGAGCAGACAACTTGTTTGAAAGAGTCATTTCAGGAACACATCACTTCTAATCATTGTGTTCACTAGAATTTCTATTGTATTAATAATGACATTCAAACTGTTCATTCGCTGAATAGATGACGACATGCAAACTGCCGTTTTCAATTTCAATTTCAAGTTCTATTGCTATTCGAGACATTTTCCAATTACGACAAGAGTGCCTGAATCATCTTTGTTATGACTGGAGACAATATTATTCCGCCCAAAGTGAAAAGCATAACCGTTACAATGCAAAATTTGGCTAAAAATGAACAACCTGCAGACAGTTTTATAACGACACCGACACGATTCATTCCGTTTTCCTCTCACAGCACGCAGTTTTATTACACGACGGTATAACTATAGATTTACTTCAAGTAAACAAGTTCAACAGATGTACAGATGGGTTCTAATTATCCCGAAATCTTTCAGATTCAGAAAAAGGAAGACTTTTCTTTAAACAAACTACAGAAACCCTTTAAGAGTGTAAAGTCTTTCTGTGACATACTGTACTCTTGATTGCATTACTTCGGAGGAAAAAATACAACATTTATTAACTTGAGTAAGAGGTGATAATTCCCTAGACTGATTATCAATTACAGTGGACTGTTTTAGAACGATGCAGTAAACATATAGATATTTATCAAGTATATTGATTAAGTCTCAACACTGTAAACTGTTGGTTCCACAATTTTATTCATTCCCCGCTTCAGTGTTAAAGGAAGACTATGACTAGTTGTTTACAAGTAATTTTTTTTATTGTACATATTTACGTTTCCAAATCAACTTGTCTACATATCACTTAACCAAGATTATACATGTGTGTAATTATTATGAATTATAAATGAAACGAAACAAACTTTCTGCAGTGTTAACTTGAATTTATATTGTTTATTAAGGGATTTAATGTACAGGTAAAATATAACTTTTGCAAAATAAGGCATGCCTGTTAGTGCAAGAGTTAACATTTACTAAGATGACTAATAATTGCTTAAACATTTCCAAACAAATTTATCCATCTCAATCTAATGTTCATATGTTTTACATTATACACTTACTAATTGGTTAGATCAGCATCCAAAGTGTTGAAAAGCACCGAGTTCTGTCTCTGGAATATTCACAGTCAAATTGCAATCACGTCTGAAAACAAAAAAATCCCTGAGATTCAAAGGTTAACTGCAACTCTGTATTTTTTCACAACACTTTCGTTAAAAAACGACTGAGTGTTCTCAACTTTAAAATTGAAAATGTATTTGAATGATGAATCTTCAACCACTTATGCCTCAAGCAACTTGTGAAGTTTCAAAACTAAAATTTTGTAACTATAATTAGAACATGCTGTCTGTACACGTTTAATGCTGTTTTATAAGCTACATGCACCAAGGTTCAAAATGAGGGGGGAGGGGGGATTCATCTGTTGGTGAGAAACAGCAACAGTCTTCAGCTGTTAAAACGAAACACTTTTAAAAGTTTGTGATCTAGAAGAATGCAATAAATATGTTCTAAAGACCTTTATGACATTTACTTTTCAAACTGGGAACCTAAGTTCATATTTCATTATTTAATAATTTTATTTGGGTCAGCTGTGAATTAAGTTGTTATGGTTAAAAATACAAGACCCAGCTGGTTTTAAGAAAAATCTAACTTTGACTCCTGTACACATACATGTCTAAACTTAATTTTTTTGCCAAGTTGTCTTGCAGAGTGGTTCATTTGATTTTGAAGAAATATCTACAGAATAACTAAGCTTTTTGCTGATCGTGTGCAATGTAAAACTTGTAAATTCTAAAACTGAGTAATTTTGGATATTAAATGTTAAATCACAGCCTCTCCAGGCCCTGCA
>JAOBYH010009568.1:0-12894 GCA_025403525.1 Umimayanthus kanabou | reverse complement strand
GAACGAAGCGTGTTTTCTTCGTGTTTTGTTCGATGTTTTCGTTATTTCAGAGGGAAAAAATGCGAAAACTATGCAGACCCTTCTTCACAAAGAAGATATTTAATACTTTTAGTCCATAATTTTTGATAATTTCCTCAAAATTACGCGGAAATGCTCTCAGGATGCGGCCGATGCGGATTTTACCGTAGGATGCGGTTCCGCACCGCCGCATCCTGTCAGATGCCCTGCCAATTTGTCACCATCTTTGAAAGCTGGAAACTGCTTTTTAGAAAAAGTACAGCTCAAATATTTTTAAAGTGATAGAATATGTGTACAATGTGTATAAAATGGAAAACATATTTTATTTTTTGTCAAATGAATTTGTCAGTGACCCCCTGCCCTCCTGACCATTTGATGGTAGTCTGTAGCTTATGAAACGGTTTGGAAGAAGACTACACAAGTCATGCTTTTTAGCTGGACTGTTGTAAAACTCTATCACTGACACATGACAGACTTACAGTATACAGTGTTCCTGGACCCGGTTTTTCGAAAGTGAGTTAGCGCTAACCCAGGGTTAAATTTTTAATCCGTGATTGGATTTACCTCATTAGAGTTTGATTTTGGCTGTTATTTCGGGTTTATGTAATTGGGTTTCCTTGAAGTATACTTCAGTAGTACTTTAGAAAGACTGGAAGTGTTTCGTGATAAAGAAATCTAAGTTTAAAGTTTTGGCTTACTCTAGGTTAAATTTAACCCACATTCGAACAACTGAGCCCAAGTCGTTAAAGAAAAATTATGATATAACTTGCACCTCATCTCTAACTACATACTGTCTACAGTGTATTGGGAAAATTTAATAAATGCCCTGGGCAGGTTAGGTATAAGAATAAGTACAGAATCCCAAGGAGCTCCGCCTTGTTCCTTTGTATTCTAGCGCTGCGGCTGAGTAGTGAGGACCTGGTGGATGGCAAAGTTGTGTCTGTTCCAGAAGAGCTTTACAAGAAAGGTTGCATTCAAGATGTCGCCCAGGGACTGAAGGTAAGTTGGTGTATTCTGGAAATTTAAAGTAGCTGTAACCATGACAGTTCTTTGTCCTTCACAGAGAAATGATGTTCATGTATTTGCATTTCATCAATGTGGGTAAATTATTGAGGAAGGGGGATATGTCAAGTCTCTTGTCCATTAACAATGTACTCAAACAATCAACATAGTGTACGTAACATGTTGTCACAACAGGAAAGTGCTAAATGTTGTTAGTACAACAAACACAGTCCAGAAGTATCTTAACGTCGTAGCATTTTTCAATTCGCCAAAAATCTTTTAGACCTCTAGTATCTGTAGTTACTCACTCACAGGTTGCCATGACTTTATTAGTACTGTACATGTAGGTTACCCCCCAGGTGTCTTCTCAACATGCCCCCCATCCACCCCCTGGCAGGTACTTGCATATAACTGTATTCCCAATCACCCTCATTTGCTCTACAGTGTACAGTACATATAGTGTGTATATGTAGTGTAAATCTTGTTTGCAGAACACAGATTGTCCATGTTTTTCAAGAAATTAAATTATTATTATTAATAATATTATAAGATAATTATTTAGTTGGATCCATTTTATCTTGCGTTATATACCATTTTTGTTATCGAATAAATATTGCTGTCAAACGTTTTATTTTAATTGTTAAATTTAGCAGTTTTATCTGTGTACATGTAATATTCACAGAATTTTATAAACTTAGTAACATTGTAAAGTGCTTAGAGCAATTAATGGATAAGTGCTATGTACATGTAAATAAGTATTATTATTATTATTATTTTTATTCATATGTCTTTTTAGGCTGCCAGAACCATAGGGTACCCAGTAATGATCAAGGCTTCAGAAGGGGGAGGTGGGAAAGGCATCAGAAAGGCAACAAATGACGATGAGTTTGCCAACTTCTACAGACAGGTGTGATTGACTTGTATGTAACCATATGTAATACAAAAACTGTTCTCACCTAGTTTATCACGTCATGTACATTATGCATACCTGCATTTGTTGACTAACTTTAGCATCTTTTCATCTTGCTATATTTACATGGGATTGCACAGGTAGTAAAGCCACAATTTTGTTGGTGTTTTGTTTTTAAAGTTAAAAATGGGAGGGGGTAGGAGAGAACATTGAGAAAAGGCAGAAAAACAACTTCCAGATCATAATTATTTTGCAGGAAATCAAAAGGTTGTAACTAATATCACATTCATTCTACTCAGGTCCAAGCTGAAGTTCCAGGATCCCCAATTTTCGTCATGAAGCTGGCTGAAAAGTATTTACATTAACTTGCTTTCCATGTACATATCCTCTCACTCTGTCTGGTACATGTAATATGCTATTTAGAATGACTGAACAGTCAAGCAAAGTTCTGTCATTGTTTAATTGGGGGGGGGGGTGGCAGGTAAAATAGATTCATCATGCAGGGGTCTTTCTATATACTTTGAAAACAATCTCTAATGCTTCATGGAACTGCCTTTATAGTGCAGGTACATTTTTCTTTTTCTATTCACATTACAAATGCTGTGAAGTTCATCTTTGAGAAGAAGAATGTTAACCTCACATCCAGCTCTGATTTACAGCCATTTTTAAAATTTTGGGTTGAAGTTTGCTTTAGTCAGGGTTTTGCACGGTCCTTAAAAGTCCTTCAATTTGATTTCCATTTTTGAGGACTTAAAAAACCATTGAATTTAGACTTGATTCCTGGGTGTCCTTGAAAAAAGCGCTGTAGAGTTGACAGTCATGTGTTTGTTGCTCTTGTGACCTCTTGCCCAAGGAGTAAATTCGAAGAGCTTAAAAAACAGTTATGTTTTGAGTAAAAATGAAAATGCCTCTTTGACATGGGAAAGCTTCACCATGAATTGCTTGTGTGGACAATATCTGTAGTCAATTCAAACCAGTGTCTCTCAAGGAAGAGTCTTGAAGATCTTTAAACCCAGTGCCTGAAAATCCTTAAAAGTCCTTGAATCCAGTCCCTAAAGAGTACATTCGAATGCTGTTTGATACTGTATACATGTAAATTTAATTTTTATCACAACTGTATATTAACTTTTAGAATTATACTTAATATAATTGGTGCTTGAACTCTCTGAAACCCTATTTTGTAATTCATTTTTGATCGGACATCTTGTAGAACAGTCCTTTTTCTACTGATAGACAATTTTGGCATCAACAAATAAAGTTCCCAATTGGTCCAGTTATTTATTTTTGATTAGGAATTCGAACAGACCACAAAGCACAAGGAAGAATGTTGAAAAAGAAAATATCTTGATGGGGCAATGATTTATTTCCAGTTGGCAAGCCTAGGTCCTAGTTGTTACGAAGTCAACTGTAATAAATATGATATTGGTATTCTTGTTGGGGATAGGAAGGGCTCGAAACTTCTGTACTTCAGCGTTTTTGTTTTTTGGATCAAAGGTTCAAGAGTGAGACCTTCTTGGTCGTGCAAAATTGTTTTTAGCAGAACAAGTGATAATGATTTTCCCCTTCTTTTCCCTCACTCCATGTAACAGTGCCAGGCATTTAGAGGTGCAGCTCCTAGCTGATGAGTATGGTAATGCTGTGTCACTCTTTGGGCGAGACTGTTCTGTCCAGCGTCGTCACCAGAAAATCATTGAGGAAGCGCCCGCAGCTGTGGCCAAACCAAAAGTGTTTGAGCAGATGGAGAAGGTAGATCACAAACTATTAGTTTTATTATTAGCAATAAAATATAATATATACATGTATTACTGCACTGTATTATCATTATCAGTTGCAAGGGTCATATGGGTCATCCAAAACCTTTTTAATTTTAAATTCTAGGTCTAGAAAACCTGGAAATCAAAAGTGGACATGGAAAGTAATAGAAAATAGGATCTGTGAATGAAACAAGGTGGAATCATGTCTTTGGTTCAGGGCAAACAGCTTCTTGATCCATCGTCCTGCTATTTATGTTTTCATCGTTATTTCATTGCAAACAACTAAGTACTCTGCTAAAATATTTCATTTGTTTTCTGGAGATAAAAAAGAAGAAACCCAGGTCGGGTTGCGTTTGTTCAAAAACTTGGTTGCGCTATCAAGATAAATTCATATCCAGCAGATTAGTTGGCATAAGGCGAGCAGCTTTCATTTGCTAGATGGGAATCTACCCATTGGGTAGCACTTTCAAATCTTTCGATAAATGGCCCTGTTGTCAATTTGATATGTTTTATACAAATGTATGCTGTAAAAACCTGTCCTGGAAGAACGAATTTTTTATACACAGGTTGAAAAAATTATGAAAGTGTTGTTTTGTTGTTTTGTGACAGGACGCAGTTCAGTTGGCCAAACTGGTTGGGTACGTGAGCGCGGGCACCGTGGAGTATCTGTACAATGCATCGGATGACACCTATCACTTCCTGGAGCTTAACCCCAGGCTGCAGGTATGTGCACCATAGACCGTACATGTACCTCGTCTGGGAATTCCTGTAAAATTCAGGTTTTTCATAGGTCTTAGATAATTGATTTAGAGAAATGTAACCCTATGCTTTTCACTGTAGTTATAGAGCAGTAGAACATAGTTTAATGCAATGCAACAGCAACGCAAAACAGTACAATAAAGTACATGTAGGATGCAATACACTCGGAGGTTGCCTTATTGCTAATATTTATACCGTATGCAAAATCATGTACAAAGTGTCAACGAACCATCCTTGCATGATATGATCTACCTCGCCTAAAACAATTACTACTTGGGAATTATCTACATTATAACTACGATGACCCTTGCACCTTTATAACTTCACCTTGTTTAACATAGATGTTAGTGCTTGACCATTTTGGTAGTCACTGCACTGAAAACATCCAATTACATTACGTGTCAATGTCGTTTCAAAAATCAGGTCATTTCTGTCAGTATTTTTGTACATGTAAACGTCTTTGTTTTTTATGTGTTTAAAAAAGCTTGTTAGGTTCAGCGTTGTTCTGTGCGTACATACTATGACCTAACTGGATAAAGATAGGTGAGAAAATGATACGAGTGCATTTCCCTACCATGCAGGTGGAACACCCTTGTACTGAGATGGTCGCAGACGTGAACTTGCCTGCTGCACAACTGCAGGTAACTGATCTAAAGGAAGTTTGTGAGCTCAAGATGCAGGAGCATTGCTATTATGGGAGGGAGAAGGGGCTTGTTGGTTGGGTGTGCTCGAATCCCTTTTCAATCCCAGATGGTAGACAATTCTAATATTCTAATAATGCTAAAATCTTTGGAAAAAAGGATCTTCAAGCCAGATAAGACTTGCGAAGAGAGCATACCCCTCAACACTGTCTTTCTCTTGGAGAAACAACGCCCTTACAAATCCTGAGATGGTTGAGGTGACTCCTCAGAAGAGTGTCAGTGTTGTTATACAGTGTAATAGTTCTGTAGAAAATCCCCGGAAGCGATTTGTACTTTAAGGAACAGACTGCGGGTGATACTACTTGTCAACTATTGATATACGTGTAAAAGAAACATTTTAAAGTGCACACGAGTTTTGATTGGTTGAAGTTCAGTATAAAACCCATTATATACGACAGCATCTTGCAGACAACTGTGGTCATCATCTTTGTTTCTGAAATCAAGATAGTTTCTGGTGGCATGCCTGAAAGCAAAGAGCAGTAAAAAAGTCATGAGTTTGGAGTTACTTTCAGTTAAAACAAGACGTCATGGTTGTTTTGTAGTTACAGCTCTTGATAGTTCTTCGACATTTGCTGTAAGCACAAAGTGAGAAGCAATGAAGCGAGGAATCAGATATGTTCACTCAACAAATGTGAACAAAGGCTGAGGGTCAAATGAATGTGTAAATGGCCCAACATACCCTTTCTGTCATTGTGTTCGCAGTGGAGCACTAGTTGCAGCTTACTGTTTTTAATATGTATGTTACTGCACAGCTGAAATAAAGTATATGGTTTAACACACTTGTCTGTGCAAAACTGATGTTCTAGAGAACACCAGTCAGTACATATTATAGAATGTCACACACAGGAGTGACGCAGTGTCATAAAGCCTGACTATCCTCAATAAGTGCGGCTAAATGTAAAACCGCCCTCTTGAAGATTGCACAGTCTGCGCCACGTGGTGGGCAGTAAATGAATTTGCACCCACCACATGATACCTTGTTTAATACATAATTACATATTGTTTCGCAGAAATATATTGGTTGCAAACTGCGTTTTTTGAAATTGATCTTATGTGTTGATGATGTTACTAATAACATGGCTTTGTTTGGTAAAATGTCTATTTTGCCCACGTTGTATCATTTGAAACTCTCACTCCGCTCGGGCTTCGATGGCTTTTTGTGAGCCAAAATGGAGTTGACTCCCGATAACTCAAAACTTTAAGGGAAATGTAAAATGATTTGAGTTCGAGTTATCGGGAGTAAATAAGTAAGAAAATGGCTTGAAGGGAGAATGAAACCTATTCGAGTTATCAGGATTAAATAAGTAAAAAATTGGCTTGAAGGGAGAAAGAATTTAATTCGAGTTAGGGGGAGGTTCGAGTTATGGAGAGTAAACTGTAATATGCCCTTCAAGAATATGATATTGACCTATTTACCATTGTTTCAGAGCAGTTCTTCCAAGGATGCTGAATATTTTCAAATTTCGATCGAGATATGATGAATAGTTTTTATCGAAACATGTCTTATGTTTTGCCTTTCCAACATACACATGATTGTTGTTGACTTGTTATGTAACTGCTGTCTGTTTCTGCCAAGGTTGCGATGGGAATTCCTCTCAATCGCATTAAGGATATCCGGGTTCTTTATGGACAACGGCCCTATGAATCAGGATTCATTGATTTTGACAAGTGAGTACACAATTCAGAAATAGACTTACTGAACATGAATTTACTCCAACAAAATATTTCATATAGAAGTTATTTTGTTTATATATAGCTTCGTTACGAAGAGGACCATAACTTCATTGTGTCACCCAAGAAAGATGAATATAACATTAAAAATCCTCCGCTGACGTTTATACCAAACCAATGGATAGCAATTTTTGTGCACTCTTATTAACTACTCAAACTTGGATTAGCAAGTGCCAGCATACACCAACCAGTGATTTTTACACGCTCTCATTTAGTTCATGGCGTGGGGAATATCCTGTAGTATTCACCTCCACTTCGGCAAACAGTTGTTAACTATTCACTGCTGGGCATTCCTGCGTGACACGAAACAAAGTGACATTTTGGTGCCTAATGCCCGATCAAACGGATCCAACAAGTTAGTTTAACATCACCCAACTTTGTTAGACACAACATGTTGGATGCGTTTGAACACTTTGTTGGTTGATGTTGGACGGGTTTTATTGGTTCAATCTTCTCTTCCACCCCATGTTGGATGATGTTAGATCCGTGTGAAGGGGCCTTTAGATGTTTGGACTACTTAATTCTTATCATGAACAAAGCATGTGTAGCGGCGAAGCTCAAGGCATCAGTGTCATTTTTGTTGGTGATGCTTGAATTAACCAAAGTCCTTTACTTAACAATGCAGCCCTGACCCGCGCCCACGACCCAGGGGTCACGTGATTGCTACTCGTATCACTGCCGAGAATCCTGATGAGGTATGAAACTTGTACAGCTACATTATCTTAGTTGAAGCTATGTTTGTAACTACAAACGCGACTCTCTTGGAGGAAATATTACTGAGATAAGGCTGCAGGCAACACATTTGTGAGTCAGTGAAAGAAAAGTGAATGCAGACCTACCTAAGAATGCTAGCTATGCCAATACTGATATACAGATTACAAGAATGTTAAGAATTAGGGAAGAAATTATAAACGTTTTGTAATTTCGAATTGCAGTCATACGGCTATCACAGTTTGCCAGCTGAACTTCTAAAGAATGAAGTCATCTTGTACTGTATTTGTGTGTCATTATCATTATTATGAAAGTTTAAAACTACACAGTAGTACATGTATATAGTTGAACTTCTTGAGCTCGAAATCATGTTGTAATACTCCTTGGGTGTCATATTGTTACTATTGTTAGGGTTTCAAGCCAAGCAGTGGCACAGTACACGAGCTGAACTTCCGAAGTATGAAGCACGTGTGGGGGTACTTCAGTGTGGCAGCCGAGGGAGGACTACACGAGTTTGCCGACTCTCAGTTTGGTCACTGCTTTGCCTGGGGGGAAGACAGAGATTTCGCCAGAAGGTGAGTAGAACAGTTGAGCCTTGTTCCATATTTAAGGCTTCAACTTTTACCCATATTATTTTATAGTAGATTACCTTACAGTTAGAACTATGTTGCTACTTTGGTATGTACTAATTACGTTGCTCTCTCCTATGCAAAACCTAAAGTCAATGAAACTAAAACAAATTTTCTTGACATTTAAAAGTTTGCTAGCAAAGAGTCTCTTTTTCCAGTACCGCGTGTATGGAACAGGATTGAAGATTCTTAATTTTGCTTTTTTTCTAGAAATATGGTGGTCGCCTTGAAAGAAGTTTCAATCAGAGGAGATTTCAGAACAACTGTGGAATACCTGATCAAACTGTTAGAACATGAGAGCTTCATGAAGAACCAGATAGACACTGGCTGGCTGGATGTGCTGATATCAGAGAGGGTCCAGGTAAGGTCAATATTCAGTTAAGAACAACCAACATCTGAAATGTTAATGGTGTTGCATGTATCTGGCTGTAGTATCCGGAATCAGAGAGTCTCCAGATAAGGGCAATTTTTGATTATAACAACCAGAATCTGAGAGGTTAAGGGCGTTATCTGGCTGTAACAGTCGGGATGTGAGGACATTCAGGTAAGGGCAGTACCTGATTGTAGCACTGGGTTAAGGGTGCTATCTGGCTGTAACAGCAGGAATCTAAGAGCTTCCCAGTACAGGGATTCCATCTGGCTGCAACAGCTGGAAACTGAGAGGGTGTAGGTAAGGGCAATATCTCGCTATACAACCAGAATCTGAGAGGTTAGAGATGTTATCTGATTGTAAAAACATTCGTAATTATTTCAAATGTGCTTGTGATTTTTTCAAATGAGTCTCAGATGCCTAGATGCGTAACACAAATTATCAGCTCAAGATAGTACTCAGTACCATACATATCGTACAAATGATTCAATCTTGCTTTCCAGGCTGAGAGGCCAGACACGATGCTAGGGGTGATTTGCGGCGCTATCCAGATCGCAGATGTAACGATTAATAAGAAATTTTCAAACTACAAGACTGCTCTCGAAAGGTACTATGTTATTAGCAATATCTTGGAGTATGGCTTTATCCGTAGGCGTACTGACAATCTGACTGTTTAATACAACCCCACATGAAGACAGAAGTTATTTCCATGACATGCAGGTTAACCAGGCAGCCCGATATTACGGATGATTACAGTTGAACCAGCAAAACTCGAAATTCCAGTTTAAGAATACGGGAGTATGAATCATTTATTGAAATTTTCTTTAAGTAGGATTTTTTTGGATGCCTAGACATATTTCATGCTTTTGGTATTTTCCATACCAACAGTAAACTTTAATTCAATTTCCAACCTTTTCCAAATTGCCGAACTTCGCTTAGTTTTGTGCACTCAGTTTGTTCACTTCACCAGGTGAGCTAGTCGCACATGCAATCAGTGTACCTGTCAACTGTTTCGATTTGATTAGAATTGTCTCAATTTCTTATTTTCCGGACCCTAATAAATAACAAAATTCTGATTTTGTGAAAAAAATAAATAAAGAAATAAATCTCTATTCCCCAAAATAATCTGACCACAAATGGACACACTCTTATAAGAACTATGTCTTTGAAGCAATTTGTACAGTACATCCAAAAACGGGTCAAAATATCTCTTCAAAATAGTAATAGTAATAATAATAATAATAATAAGTGATAAAAATGCCCAAACTCACGAGCCTTCTAAGCCCTAAAGTGGTACTGCTTTTGGACAGCTTCGTCTGAATTTATGATTTTACAATGTTGGCAAGTTAGTATGGCTTTGTACCGAGTGATCTCTTGGTAAGCAGTGAGTGGACTAACACAATAACGACAATGACTCGGAGACCCCTTTTAACTATGCTAACGCTTGGTTAGAAACCAAAGTTTGACCTGTAAACTACATTGCATTATAATTTTAGAGGGCAGATTCTGCCAGTGAGCTTACTGAGCAACTCGGAAGACGTGGAGCTGATTTATGAGGGGTATAAATATTGTATTAGGGTAAGTAGGGCTACAGTGTACACGCCTGTAACCAACAAACCTTAACTGAGACAGCTAAGTATTGACGGATTCCGATGATATCTTAATTCACATTTAGAATCATTAGCATAATGTAGCAGAAATTGGATTCAAGTTTCAAACAAACTGAGCACATAATTCGATAAAGCATGGTGCGATTAGCACTTACTGAAGAGTTGCGCTTGATGTGTTAAATGGTTTTGGAGAATGACGGTCATTTATTAAAATGAAGTCGAAACCATAGCCGGTGTCCATCCTTTGTTCAAAGATGTTAGAGACAGTAGTTAGACACTTTTAGGGTTTAGAATTCGTTTAAATAACTGGCCCTGTTTGTTAGCACCTTCCGATTTTATAAAGATCTGTGTGGCTATATGGCAACTTTTTGTCCCCAGTCATACGCTTTCTGTAATGTTCTACGTTTTCAAAGACACGTTAACGCGCTCAAATTATTAGTCGGTGTTAACTGTACTTGTGTCATTCTTTCCTAACTCATGCACGGTTTTTGTTCATTCATGATGTATACTGACGTCATACTGAAATCCGCCTATACGTTACTCTTGCATAGGTTACCCAGTGAAAATAAATTGTTTTACTTGCTACCTATTAAGTAGGTTGAGCCTAATAATGTTTTGACCATAGATAAGCTAGTAATATGCTCTTCATACCGTTTTTTGGTTAACCAATGCAAAAAAAGATGAACTATCGGTGGTGGTTGATTCATGAGAAAAAAAATTGTGAACAAATTTTGAGTGGATTTAGTTCTTTTTTACTGATGAGCAGCGAACTGTGTTTTGATGTCATGAAAAGTGTTTCAGTAAGCATTTGGTAGGTCTTGAGTATCTAACACAAGTATACCTTTTTAATATGACATATTTAATCGGGCAATAATCAAACTAACAAAAAAACATTAAATTGTTGGAAAAAGTTGCAGCTAAAAGCCGAGGTGAAAATCGAATTACTCTTGGTCCGATTTCCTCCTAAAGCCTGTTTTTCACTAGCAATGCAAGAACAATCACAGAAACAAGAGCAAGAGCAAGAGCTCTTATTTCATAGTGAAAACGGCCTTGACGCAGGAACAGGAAGTGAAGCAAGCGCAAGGATCCAAACTCTTCCTTTTTCTTGCGCGTGCTCTTGTGCTTGCTTCATTATTTTTCTCATGAAAACGAAACATGAAGCAACCACAAGGAATATTTTTGAGCTATTTTTTTAAATTATAAATCAAAGCACTCATTCTAGATTCGTTCGTAATCTTACCAAGATGGCGTAGGTAGAAGGACGTTTTGAAGAGAGGTTTTCAGAAATGGTGCGACAGTTCCCCGTTGTTTATGATAATGGTTCGTTTTCATTAGATACAAGGAGCTTGCGCTTGCACTTGTTTTTGCGCTTGTTCTTGCGTTGCTAGTGAAAACCAGGCTTTAACAGTTTGTTTATATTGCATACCTGTAGGTCACTCGTTCAGGTCCCAATTGCTATTTTCTAACCATGAACGATTCCACCGTGGGAGACATCGACGTGCACAGGTGAGATGTCTCTTGATGCAAAGGTTGACTGTTCTCTAGTGTGATGAAGAGTAAGACAACACAGCAGATGCCGTTTCCCCTAGCATCACTGAATTTTCAAGTTGTAGCACAAACCACAAATCTTGTGCTGTTTTGTCTTGCTATTCTTCCTTCCTATTCACTTGTGCGTTACTGTCATGAATGGCGATGGAATTATTTGTTCTCCTGTATTGTATTATTGGTTGTAGTGTAATCTTGGCGCCCTGTGATGAACGTCGCTGGCATTATTGTGTGGCCATTCTGAACGTTATATTTTGGTTAGAATGATATCTTATTGCTGGTTAGGAAGAGTGTTGGTAGGTAAAATCGTCTTTACTCCTTATTTCCCGGCGTGCACCTTGTCTCTTAATTTGTGATGTCGCATTTTCTTGATCCCCTGTTTATAACAATGTCTTGTTCCTGTTTTGCTAGGGTAAGTGACGGAGAGATGATTTTCTCTCTTCTCAATACTATGCATTATGTTTGCGTTTTCTTCGTTCTTTTGCCCAATCCACCATATTTCTGGTTTTAATAATACCTTGTTCCTGTCTTGCTAGGATGCGTGATTGACGAATGATTCTCTCTCCTCAATACTGTACATTATGTTCGTGTTTTCTTCATTCCCCAAGATGATTTTTTGTCCAATCCACTATATTTCTGGTTGTAACAATGTCTTGTTTCTGCCTGGTAAGATGAGCGATAGAGGGATGATTCTTTCTCCTTAATACTACACACTATGTTCGCGTTTTCTTCGTCCCCTATGATGAATCTTTTGTCCAATCCATCAAATTTCTGGTTGTAATGTCTTATTCCTGTCCTTCTAGAATGAATGATGGAGGAGTGATTCTCTCTCCTCAATACTGTACATTATGTTCGCGTTTTCTTCGTTCCCTAAGATGAATCTTTTGTCCAATCCACTATATTTCTGGTTGTAACGATATGATATTCCTGCCCTGCTAGGATGAATGATAGAGGAATGATTCTCTCTCGTCAATACTGTAATTGTTTTCGCGTTTTCTTCGTTCCCTAAGATGAATTTTCTGTCCAATCCACCGTATGTCTGTTTGTAATGTCTTAGTCCTGTCCTGCTATAATGAATGATGGAGGAATAATTCTCTCTCGTCAATACTGTACATTGTTTTCGCGTTTTCTTCGTTCCCTGAGATGAATCTTCT
>JAOBYH010009346.1:0-12904 GCA_025403525.1 Umimayanthus kanabou | reverse complement strand
CAATATGACCCCCCCCCCCACCTCATGCCTTCGTGTAAGTATTTTTTCTTCATGCCTTCGAGGGTTAAGGAACTGATCCGTGTAATAAAAATGTTGGGATTGCAAACAATGTAAAATGTTTACGGAACTAAGCCCAGCTGATCCACGCAAGTTCTTAAAATGAGCAAATTTGATCATATGTTTACGTGTATTTTGCGCAATATAAATATTAAATTATTTAATTATTAAAGGGATTCCATTCATAAGAACATGGTAGTACAATACATTTCAACATATTATGTTCATTAGCTGAATGCGTTTGTCTTCTCCCCCTAATTCGCAATCCAGATTTTCAAAATCAACGCCACCATCGCTATCAGCACCATCATCACCGTGCTGATCCAAGAAGTAACTGTCATCAAAATCATCGTGTAGTAAACAGAAGTTGTGGAGAACACATGCAAACATGATCAAATGGACCAAAAGTCTTATGTCTATATGCTCTATCGAGCTGAGCTTCCTCCATCGGCCTTTTAGGAGTCTGATTGCCCTTTCCACCAGTGATCTCAAGCCAGATAATTTGGTATTGAATCGCTTTTGGCGTGCATTGATATGCCCATTGTCTCTAAAAGGAGTAATCAGCCAACTGAAAAATAAAATGTAGAAGTCATTTGCACAATGCATGAGGATTAAAAGAGGAAAAAATGGTACTGATGCAGTACTCAAATTTTTTTAATGGGACAAAAAATGCTAAAACATGTGACACTGAATACAATGCAATACAATACAATACAGTAGAATACAATACAATAATTTATTTATACATGCTTCAACTAAGAAGCTTTAAGAACAAACTCGTTTAAAAGCAAACATATAAAAATTTAAGATAGATTGCAATGCTAGAAATAATATTACACATAAAATTACAGTGTGCCCCCCTCACCCTACATGATACATACTTTATACAACACCCCCATACACTAACTAAATAACACTACCACACTCCTCCCCCACACAACACTCACTCGCTGTACTTCACACTACTCTGATGCTGTGAGAGTTGGTTGTTGAAGTGATGTCAAGATATAATTTTAAAATATAATTTTAATTACAGTATGATTTCTGACATTCAATATAAATTGTAGTCAGTACGTACCTCTTCAAAGGGTAACCACCGTCTCCAAGTAGATGCGTATTGCCTGGAAACTTGGCTCCAGCAGTAGCAAACAGTGATGAAAGGCGCAGGACTCGTGAATCATGGACAGAACCAGGCCAACCCACAACTATATCTCTAAAGAGTATATTATCATCGCACACAACCTATAATGTAGACAGATAAAACTCAGATAATCGTGTAATGAGCAGTTTATATTCCATGTTATATTTTCATCTTACATTTACAATCCAAAAATTGCTTGAGATGGGAAAGTGGCTATGAACTTGTGTTGTGTTTCAATTAGATGTGTGTTGTACGTGTTTTATAAACCTGTGTTGTATTTTGTATTCACCAACTATGTGGCATGGTGTTTTATAGATGTGTGTTGTTTTATAAACTTGTGTTGTGTTTTGTAAATTTGTGTTGTGTTTTACTGATCTGTATTGTGTTGTGAACTTTTGGGCCATCATATAGTAGTTATTCTAAATGCTCAGGACATGAAATATAATTTCCTTTGCAAATTGCAACTTCAAATGGAACACGTTTGAGACTATCAATTGACAACCAGTGCCTCAAGATCAGAAGCAGGTAAAAACAGCAGCAATATATTTTAGTGAAAGCAAACATAGCAATATAATATGATAACAACTTGTACTGCCACATGCACAACAATCACCGCCACTACAACAAGTCCAGCTAGTGCTACCATCGTGGGATCAAGTTCCCTAGCTGTAAATGAAGGTATGTACATATATAATTATGAAGTTGATCTTTTGAAAGAAGATGTGAAAGTAAAAGATGATAAAATGACTAAACTGCAGAAAGGTAATGAGGAGCCATATTCGTCCTTTCCTGTATGTGTTTTCTTTACCTTTCTATAATTGAAATGATTTCTTTAGTTGTAAATATTATACTGGGGATTAGCTGTCCAAACTAACCTGGAAAAACTTTTAATTTTGCAGAAACGTGCCCTTAGCTTAATCCACCTTAAATCCTTTAAGTCTCATGCTGTACCTTTGTTCAAACTATCTAATATTCTTTCTCTTAGCTTCCTTTATTTAAAAACAGTGAGTACTATCATGCATGACGTATCCAATATCACTGCACCTCTAAACATTTCAAATCTGTTCACCTACTCTTCTAAAATACACCATCATAACACCAGATTTTCAAAGACTGGCAATTTCTACATTATTTATTCCAGAATGAACCATAGGATTGGTGCTCAAATTTGGAACAGTCTTCCCGCTGCCATTCGTACTCAACCTAAATCCAAATTTAAGTATATTCTACAGAAACAATTAATGAGCAGGATACTTATGTAGACACACCTACTCTATTAAAATATTCTGTAGATATTAAATTAATAGCTGCTTTTCAATTTATTATTTTGCAATTGGTTTATTATTGTAAAGTAGTATTTTCTAACATGTTAACTTAAATCTGTAAACATCTTTTTTTTTCTTTTTACCCTTGTAATGTCTTTTTTCCCTTCCCGCCTCGATTAGCTATGCTAACTGCGGGTAAGGATTTTTTGTATTAACAGTTTGAACCAAAATAAACAAAGTATTATTGTAAATGTATTTGAAACTCAGTTTTATAGTCCTGTCTATATTTAATCACCTAGTATCTTTTCATATTCCGACCTTACAAATGTTCAAATTAATTAGTGGCAGTCTGACTTGATTAGTTTATGAACTATTTTCAGACTGCCAGTATCATTTTTTCTTTTTTGTCTTAATTTATAATGTATATGTAAATACAAGAAGATACAAAAATAAATTGTTGTTGTTGTTGCAATATTGTGGAATTACATATTTTCATCTCTACACAACTGTAGTTTCAACCTCCAATCGCTAACATAGCAAGCAGCCTTCATTGATTAAGAATCAAATCAGGTGTATGAAAAATACCATTCTTACAGTATAAATTTTTTTTGTCACAAATGGGAATGTGGTGGAACAATTTCAAAATATATTTACGTGGAAGTTGTACAAAATCTTAATAATTTCATTTATTTGCAGCTTGCCAATCTCCTCCAGCGATTTTCAAATGCATACACTGCAAAATTTTGGAGAAAGATTAAAAGAACCGAAAAGCTTAAAAAGAAATCTGCACTTTGCCAGGGACTTGGTGGAGCACAACTGCTGCTGGAAGGTCCAAAAAGAAAAAAAATCATTGTTACCTGGGATACCCACTGTTGATGGTATAAACAAATTCAAAAATTCATTGGAGTTACTTTCTACTGGTTAGTAAATATTAAATAGCAACCGGAAAAGCATTACGCATTTGTATGTTTTGTCGCTGAATCGCAGGTCCCACAA
This sequence comes from Umimayanthus kanabou, assembly GCA_025403525.1. Taxonomy (NCBI): domain Eukaryota; kingdom Metazoa; phylum Cnidaria; class Anthozoa; order Zoantharia; family Parazoanthidae; genus Umimayanthus; species Umimayanthus kanabou. The sequence goes on along the minus strand of JAOBYH010009346.1, from coordinate 9,445 downwards.
GCTGACAAATGTGTTCAAAAGTATCTTGGGAAACTCTAAAAATCTCTTTCCACAACATATCAAGTGCTGTCATTCAACAGTTGTTGAAACCAATTCTGGGGACAAGGGAATGCCCAAGCTCGTCTTTCCCCTCAAATAGGTAGAGCACGATGAGTTCTACATATACATCAATCGCAAGAAAGTCATAAATCGTAAATGCGCATGTCGTCTCTTAAACCTTCCAAGAAGAAATAACTGCATCGCTAAATCAAGAGAAGAACGTTGCAGTAGAAGTACTACAAGTACAGTAATGAGTGCAGACAACTCAAGGTTTTTAAACTCCATCTTCAAATCCAATTCTCCCGTCAATCGAACGCCAAAATTCAAATTGACAATAAGCCAACGGGGTCAAGTATTACCACGGTAAACATTTGCTGTGTAACTGAGACCTGTCAAACTACCAGAAACCCAAGCCGAACCCAACCCAAGGTAATTTCGGGTAAACCCCATAACCCGAACTCGTGTAACCATAACTATTATCCTTATTTGTTTACCTTGCTCTCGACAGGTCGCAGGCTTCGACATGAACGAGGATATAAAGTCCAACAAACAAAGTCAGTAAGTTCCTCAAACAATCAACCACTTCTCGCAAGTTTCAGTGGAATTTTAATGTAATACAAATACTGCTAACTGTATTCATTGGCTTAAACTCAGGGACTGTTCAGCACGTCCAGTAAATGGACAGACAGGAATAACAGAGTTGTCAATGACCATGAAACCCTGTGGTTTGCCAGATTTGCTAAGTTCGTCAATGCGTTTATCAAGTGATGTGGAAGCACAGACTATAGAATTTGATGACGAAGATGATATTGGTGAAGAATACATCTCGAGCATAGCAGACGCTGTGAGGGAAAAATGTGCGGTTATATTAGCCAGCAAGCACTGCATGAGTTTGATGAGTGACGGTTCGCAGGCATGGAAGACAAAGTCAGACAAAGAAATGGTCCTGATCAGTTTTGAGAGAAATGGTCAGTTTTGTTTTGTTATATTTATGAATGTGAAAAAACCATCCAGAGAAAAAATACATAAACAAAAACAAGTCACGCTGTAGATTGGGGCACATCACGATATACACGTATATTTGGTATTTTAAATTAATGAGCGAAATTTGTTTTTATAGGTCTGTTTAGGTAATAATCACGTGACCTTTGGAGGCGTGTCAAACCTTTAAAAACAATATCTTTTCAAAGAGTACAGAGTCCTTTAATGTTTATTAGGTGAAGATTAAAAGAATGAGCTCCTCAACTGGAAATCTGAGACAAGTGTGACGAGTATTTGAAAATAATAAATAAAATGTAGGAAATCCAAAATCTTAGAAGGGATTGATCCGGCCGGAGAACACCCAAATTCAGGAAAACATGGGGGCAGTAAACCAGGCCCTTATCAGAACCGTGCAGAAGTGTTCCAGCTGTGGGAACAGATTCGAGTTTTGCAGGAAAATGCAGCGCAGAGAAGATTACAGATCGATCAGCTGAAGCATAGAAGTGCAGTTGAATGTGTAATAGTAGTTATTTGCATGAGCAATATGGCAGCCATATTACTAAACGAATGTACAATAGATACATTTTTCAGAAATATGTTTTGCTTGATAGTTTAATCATGATCATTAACATTATTAACTTTTCAAATTCTTATCACAAGGAATCTCAGGAGATTGACCAACAAATGAAACAGAAATTAGTACAAAAGTCAAGGTAATTTAAATACCTTAATCAAATCATACAGTAAGTGAGAATATTATTTTATTGTAATTTAACTATTGTTTTAAACAGAAAGTTAAGTTTTTACTTGTTTCAAAATATGTATTTTAATCATGGTTGGAATTCACTTTGCTACATACTACAACATGAAGAGATGCCACCCGTTGCTGAACTTTATAAGCCAATTCTCTGTAATAACCTGTTCTGTGTCGACATTCTACTACAGTATTTTCAAAAAAAAAATAATAGCAACACTAAAAAGAGGCTCTTGTTAATTTGCAGAATGAGAATGTCAACCGAGATGTTTTCCAAATCTTGACGGCATAATGAACACCGCTAATGATACAGTTTTTTAAACACTGAGGTTTTCAAATTCTCTATAATTCTTGATCGTTTTTAAGAGGAATTTGACATAAATTTTGTAAAAAGATCCAGTAAGGATACCAAACCCACGTTTTTCTAGATATACTGTATGCCTCAAATGTAGTCTGTAACAATTTAAGTGACCGGTCATGTGCATATCGGCTGGAATGCGTCTTTTATCGTTTCAAAACTAATCGCCAGTTGACTGTTGTATACAAAAAACACAAATATCACAAACTGAAGTCAAGAGTCAGAACCAAGAATAAGGCCAAAGACACATGGCTTCGATGTCTTCCAGCAGTTGTCATTTGGACATTTGCACGACTCGCTGTTGCTTCCCATGTACCATTGGATGATTTTGTTTGGTTTTTTTTAATAATTTTTTTCATGGTCTTTCAGGTCAGAAAGCCCATCACAGGCATTCTTGATCATGTTGAACTGGCTAGTTATTATTCTGAAAGCTGTCAATCCAGCAAATTGGTCTGACATAGTCTTGTCATATGACAATGTTTCGTGTAGATGGCTTGAGAGTGGCAAAGAAACCATTTGATAGAATGAGGATGGATGACAAGATTATTGACAACTTCCATATTAGAAACCATAAGACCCTTTCTTGCAACGATTGTTAAGAAGCTTATGACCCTGCTGTGGTCAACTGAAAAGTACATGGAGGCAACACACTGGTCTGTGACACTGTGTGACGGTCTGTGGTGACACTTTGTAACACTGTGTGATGATCAGTGACACTGTGTGACGATCTCTAGTGACACTTTGTGACACTGTGTGACGGTCTCTGGTGACACTGTGACACTATTTGACGGCCTGTGCTGACACTTTGTCACATTGTGTGACGGTCTCTGGTGACACTTTGTGACACTGTGTGACGGTCTTGGGACACTTTGTGACACTGTGTGATGGTCTGTGGTGACACTGTGATTATTGTTATTATTGTTTTTATTACTATTTTTGTTAGTATCATTATTATTATCATTAATATTACTATTATTATGGTCAATGACTGAATTCCCCTTGTAAAAACTTTAGTTCAAACTATATAACATAATGCTTTCAATAATTTTTGAGGAAGTCATTTTTAAAAATTTTACAATTTCTTTCACTTTTGTTTATTTATATACTAAGTGTCTGGGGATTCAGACGACTATGATGGTGATCTGTTGTCTGTATTTCAGCTAACAATTTAAGCGATAGAATGGCCTTCTGTATACACTAGAGCTGCAAATATAATGTAAAATACTATCAAACACATGGGTAAAAAGAAACGGGGCGAACAAGAGTCTAGTAGTAGTTTGCTGAGAGAAAATGCACTTGAGGACTACATTTAAGAACTGGGACAAGATCTGGATTTTTGGAACTGTTCTGGAAAGGTAGTGGAAGTGGAACAACGAAAGAAAGAACGAAAATAAAAGAGTTGAAGACAAAAGTAGAGAAAGCCTTGTGGTTTTCAGAAACCTTCATTTAGAACTGGACACTGGGGGTTTCACGGTTGAAATGGTAAATCCGTAGAATGGTGTGCCGGCTCCTCTGCCCGACCGAAAGTCTGCTGAATTTCACTAACGTTCATTGCAGCAGATTCTAAATTGAGATGTCACAGAAGGAGTTGTAAAGCGAAATGTCAAGAATACCTATGAAAGAGATCGGGATAATTTCTACCTGCAAAAGCAGCTAGAAAAAATCATGGAGCAGTGCGGTGATCCCATTTTGGATAGGTGCTACTGTCTACATGGCTAATAAGGCGGGTCACATAGCAGATTCAAAAATACGTAAATTGTGATTTCCTGAACGCAGAAAATGTTTGAAATTGTCGAGTGTGTGCCCAATTTTTGTAACATTTGTCTAGGCTCACTGTTAAAGTACTTTCGATATGATTAACATGCCTGCACTTATCAGTTACTATCACTGTATATTCACTGAAGATTATTCAGTTGCTGACAGCAAGAGGAGAAAGTGAAATTATTCCTTACCGGAGTAAAGTGGATGTTTACGAACGAGTACAAGTTGGCACAACCATGTATACTTCTGAAAAAATATATGATGGAAGAAAGGGACTCCGTTACTACCAAGGCATTTTGTCAATTCTGTGTTGTCTCTATTTTATTCGTGGATGTTGGCAAAGGTGTGGTTTGTGCGGCTGTTTTTCATTTTTCAGTGTTATGGATATCTATATTACATACACAGACAACTAATAATGGTAAACCAAGTGATTCCTTGTTCGGTGAACATGAAAATATACAATAACAATTCTAATAAAGCTGTGTGTTATTTTTTTGATTAACGGTTGTTTGTTGTTTATCTGCAATGTTTAACCAACTGGCTCATAAGGCTTTCATTCCTGAGGAATCAGAGGAGGCGTTCAATGTTAATTACTTTACCTCTTGATTTCAGCTTCCTGAAGTAAACAAGGACACGGTTATATCAACACCAGGACAATCCAGTGATGTACCCAAAGCAATTTCACAACTGCCCACAATACTGACACATTCTCCGAACAGAAAGGACATAGATGCTGAAACTACCCTGACCCATGGAGATACAATTGCCAAGGTATTAACACTAATGAAGTCAATGACCTCATGTATGAGGACCAGCCTCCTGCAGAATTTATTCTGCCAGTACTTGGAACTGCAATACGGGCACAGAGTTGGCAAACTTGTCGCTTCTGATTTTATCAGTCTGTGGCAAGAGCCTTGATACACTTCACCAAGCTGGCAAGGATAACATTTTTTATTATCTTGCCAAGAGCCTTGGTACACCTAGAGCTGATGGTTCAGGCCCAAGGTTTCCAATTGATCGAGTGCTATATGGTCTGATCAGCTACAATATCCGTTACTTTGCCTATGAAACAGCCAATAACATTGCAGCTGACAAAGACTACACTGATTGGGAAACAACATGTTTTCAAACTTTGGACATAAATGGCTGTGCCTGCAACGAGTGAGTGGAAAGGAGGAAGGGAATGAAACAAACATCACATGACCAGGTCTGCACAAATCATGATCTTTTATCCGGGGATGTGTTTTCGGCATATGCTCTGTTCTCCAGCAATTGATCTTGGTATGCTTATTGAGTAGTTACCAGTGCATTTCTTTTCGTGACCAAGTACGGATCGGGCGATATTAGCATCCCTTGCAACAGCATACAAACAGTCAAAAGAGAAGGATGTACAAACTGATAAAACAGCAACGATCGAAGCTTCAATCAAAACTGACTATTGGTCAACCACATGGTTCCATTAGAATATCTGTCTGTGGTAAAACTGCCATTCCACTAAGACCAAAACTGAGGCTGCAAAGACTGTTGGCCATGTTGCAGCGAGTGGTGATCTTAATTTTGTCTTATCTGTAAGTATCAATTCTAAGTGTAACTCTGAATGAAACGAAAGTGTCTTTCCGTATATTCTTTTGTACTCTTTTCCTCTTCTTTTCAAGTATCGACCAAAACTATCAAACTAATAACTCAAAGTTTGCGGTTATCTCAACTCTTTCTTTAATGATATCTGTAAAGTAGCAAACATAAGGTGGAATAAAATATTTGTTGTTGTTCAGTAATCAATTATTCTTAAATTTTGAGGTAGCTTGTCGATTTCTTCACTCACCCTTTTCAGCACAGTAACCTTTGTGAATGGAATGAAGGTAGGCATCCATTACAAGCCGTTTCTCATGTTCTCCTACTTTGACGCACATCTTCTCTTTAGCTATTTTAGGTTTAACAGGCACGTCGAATGTTCCAATATCTTGTCGTCCATGAAGGCAAAGAGAACATTATGCTTTGATAACGAGCATTTTGTAATAGCATTCTAACACCCTGTGTGCTAAATATCACACTGGCACGCAGTTGTAGAGAACTCCACGAGCCAAGCAATCAAATTGATTATTAAAAAAGCATGCGGTATTTGGTTGAACTTTGCCCAATTCCAAATCAAAGAGCAAAAGAGATGGAGTGTTCCATTTTACGAAACCTTGTTTTGTGTATGATGGCTAGTTGCAAAATGATTCGAGTGCTGATGCTTGTTCCATCCCCTTATGAGCATTGATGATTCAGCCGATCATCTTCGTCTGGCTGTGATAATGTTAAACATTTTAGTACAGTTCTTCCTATTTAGTACCTCGATATTTATTTCCTCCTATTCAAGTACGATTACCACTTAGGGGCACACCATTTTATAAATTTCATGGTCACAACTTTGCTGGGCGTGCCATCTTCAGTGTCTACTTCCAAGAATGTTACCTCTTGGCTGAGCACCGGTGAAACCCCAGAGACTGATTGGAGAATTGCAGTCTGAACCATTTACACATTTACATTGCTTATCTGAACGATGAAAGAGGAGACCTGTGCTTTGGTACAGTATATCTGATTTTGTTGGCAAGATGCCCCCCTGACCAATGGCTGAACACGAAGAGCATGGACTTCTGCAACCAATGTGCAGAAGCAGCGAACAAAATCTACCATTTTTCTCGCACAGGTAGTGTTTTTCTCATTGTATGTCATATTTATACCCATCCCATGCCTTGAAAAATACACCCAATATCAGGCCAGGATTGTCGTTGCATATTCCGCGGTATGCAACTAATATTCCACGCTACTTTCCCGTCATTACTTACTTGCAACAGTTATGCTGGGGTCCATTAAGATAACATCATTGACACATTTCAGCGGTATTATGGAAATGCTTTGAGGAAGAACAGAGGAGATTTGCAAAGAATGCAGAAGGCAGTGAAAGCTATCTGGCATCATTATGCCTCAACCAATGAAAAACCACAACATAATTACTGCTCCACTAGTCCAACATTTTGGTGCAAGTGGCAGAAAGATCAGGCCAACAACACGTTTACTTTTCAACCTAAAAAAGTAGATTCTGTCATCATGGACAAAATCAAACCTGTGTTTGAGGCCTAAGGAGACACCAGTTTCTGGAAAAAAGTATTGAAAGGGCACTCTCAAAACCCTAATAAAGGTCTTAATCATATTGTAAGGGACATTTGCCCAAAGGAAATTTTCAGCAGACCCGAGACAGTCGAGACTGTGTGTGCTCTGGCTGTTTTGCTCTTCAACAGTGGGGCAGATACTGTGGGACAGGTCATGAAAGAACTTAATGTCACTGCTGCAAAGCACTGCAGAGCTGGATTCAAAGCAATTAACCAGCAAAGGCTTTTTGCCTCAGCAAAGAAGGCTACTGAGGTGAAAAAGTGCAACCGTCAACTTCGACAAAGTGCCTCCTGTATCAAAATATCTTAACAGTAAAGTTACAAATAATTATAATGCAAATTTGCCCGTCCTGGAGTACAGTGTAAACTTCAATAATTCCAAAGTCCATATTAATTAAAACTTCAATTTAGTTCCAAAGGAAGTAAAAATGTTCACGTTAACTCTAATACATTTATCTAATTAAGGATCTTTAGTTGATGGTTTGCGAACAATGAGGCTGTACGTGTTAAGATGTGTATGCCATATATGTAATGTTTATCTATCTTAACACACTGACCCACAGATCACAATTAAGCGATCAACATATCTTTATTGTAACCGATGTCTTCTCAAAAGTCAAAGTTGTTGTTATTTTTAGGAACTCCGATGAATATGATGAACCAAGTTTCCACAACGGTTATCTGTTTAACCAATTTCGAACAGTCATCCTAGACAGTACGTGTTCACTCAGTGTTCACTCATGGTGGAGGGGATCTACTTCACAGTACGGGACATCAGATACATCGATGATAACTGGTCATCAAGTGACACCAAGATGATGTGTAATGGCACATCTGGCAACGAAAGGGGAAAAGTCACGGTCCAAAAAGGCTACCTAAACGACCAAGTACTCAACTTTGTCTCACTCGACCTTTTTCTGTGTATGAGAAAATATGGATTTCGCATTGGAAAGTGCACTGATTGAAGGTAATTCCCCGCAAAATGCACTGCAAGCTTTGGAGAATGAAGGGGTGAGTACGATTTGTGCTTAACATTAAAATATCTTTTCAACGGGGTAGATCCAATCAGCCAAACTCAACCTGTGAATTGGCCTTTGTCAAAGTGGACACGCTTCATTTGTTTTGAATGAATGTGGTTTACGTCGTTAATTTTAGGGCAAAGTCTCGTCTACTCGCGGGCAAATGACTTCGCACACTTGTAACTACTTGGACATCACCACATGCCCGGGCCTGTTGGTTTGCATTTTCATATTTTTAGTACAGTACAGTACAGTGGCCGCTTGTTCCTTGCATTTGCCATAAATTTGTATTTTTTTTTTCTATTTAAACGTGTATTTGTGTACTGCAAATGTTGAACTAATATATAGTTATCTAAAATTTATCAACTTCTGTATGTGAATGGATCCACCCTTTTGGCGCCTAAATATTTACAGGTAATTTTACCACAATTATATTACTGTATCCATGTATGTGGATTTCACCTACACTTTTTAAAATAGCTTGTTCTGTATGAAAACACATGAATAATCTATGACTATAATGTAATAAACAGGTATTCCGGAATTCCATAGAGCTACAGTTTTGCAGAGGCTCTAGAGAATCCAGGGCAAACCATATAATTATTACAACTTGCTGTTACATCTTTGCATAAAACTTGCTGAGAATTGAGACTTTCATTTTAGAAATGAGCTGTTTTGACACCAGAAATTTGTTACATTTGTGCCTACCAACAATCATTCAACCCATAAAGCGAATAAAATATGTATTCATGTTTTGGTGATTATGACATAATAATGTTTAGTAATGTAACGTAGTACATGGTCATGAAATATGAAATATGAAAGATGCAAATATTCCTACTACAACAAGTTCATCTGCAACTAAAAATAACCCAGTATTTTGTCCCTTAAATGCACAATCACTTAACAACAAATCTGACGCCAAGAACTCAAATGATTTGCATAAAACCGGCACAAGAAAGCCCTCTGTTGTCAAACTCCCAGAGGCCCTGCCTCAGATCAGTAGTAACATCGTAAGAACTAAACCGTGCATTGCAAACAAAACGGGATCTCAAGAGTTAAATCTCACCGTCGCCACGATCAACTGTGAATCCAGTAACAATAAAGCTGCCATTATTGCTGACTATATTCTTGAGCAAGACTTGGATATTTGTTGTCTTACTGAAACATGGTTAAATTCTGATGATCCTGTCACCATTGGTGAATTATGCCCAAATGGATATGAAATAATATCTGTTCCGCGCAAAGATCGGCAAGGTGGTGGTGTTGCAGTTATTATCAAACAGTCGCTTTCTATTAAGTTCAACTGTTCTAAAGACACTACTTTCCGCTCATTTGAGCACTTAAACTCGATTGTATCGCATCCCAAACATTCTCAGCC
>JAOBYH010009124.1:0-12918 GCA_025403525.1 Umimayanthus kanabou | reverse complement strand
TTGTTTTCCTTAAATTTGAAAAAGCTGGTTGGTATCAAAATCAATATAAAATATGGCAGAAAAAATAGCGTTTTTCTTGCGCGCCTTCTGAATATGCGTTATGCAGTCAGGATCTATAGTATCATTTTTTTTTTACTTATAATAAGTTTGTTTTATTCCCTTCTCACCAATTTCAGCATGTACAACGTATCTGTCAAATAAAACAAACCTGGCGAAGCAAACGAAGGCTTGACAGGGCAGCTTGAGGTAACAATAGAAATATTGGTGATAGCCACATTAATGGTACCACTTTGTGTGCCCACGCCTTCGAATAGAACCTAGAAAAACATTCATAATCATTTGTTATTTGTTAGTTGGAAAATTGAAGTGATAGTCGTCGCTCTTCTCAAGTTACGGTAAACAAAAGGTTAAGGGTGCGCTCCATTATTTTTGGCATTTTTTTTATTTTTTAGGAACGCGTTTATAACAAAAACAAGTGAGCAGCAAAAAGACCGTAGTTTGTAGCTTTGTAAACTTTATTCTCCGACGCGTTTCGTCTATTAACAAGACTTCTTCAGGATGGTTTACAAACTGATAACTAAAATAGCGGTTTGTATTAAGACATTAGGTCTACCTGTTTTGGTTTTAAAAGTCCCTTGAGGTGAGTATATTACTCAAATACGCTGTTTACAGCAAAGTTTACAAAGCTAGAAACTACGGTCCATGTGTTGCTCACTTGTTTTTAATTTGTTTAAAAAAATTGTGCGTTATTATTTTGAATAATAGAAAGATCAAGGCACTCGCATGCTTTTCACTTTTACAAACCACCAAATTTTCGCCATCCTGCCGACCGGAAGAGGAAAACCAAGAGTCGCCAATCTATCAGACTGAAGGGTCAGTAAGCTGCAATTATGGTTCAATAGCGTTTGTACGACCTCCTCCCCTGCATCCATGTTGAGTAAACTTTATCCAAACCGTGTCATTAATCGTGTTGACAGAGGTTGTTCAGATATTTTCTCACCCAAACAATCAGACAACTGAGGAAGTTATCAAGTTTTCAGTTCGTTGAATTTTCACATAAAAAATTGCTTTTCATGGACCTAAGCTTAAACCGAGCATTTTTAATTAAAAATATTTGTCTGGAGTGCTGGAATTGACGTTTCAGAGCACCCAAGTTCCCCCTTTCGGAAAGTTTGGAGATTGGAAACTCTGCCGCATTTTTGTACCTTTGCACACCTAAAATGTAGTAACATACAACATATCCAATGTGAAAAAAACTGCAATGTTGTTTGCAGACGATCTTGATTTATTGACTAGTTTACAGTTACTACGGAGCCGGAATGCATCGGTAACAATACCTTTCAAATTGAAAATATACCTTAGCATCATCTGCCGTGTGCCAGGAGACACGAGCAGTCAACCAGTCCTTCCCTTGGTAACCTTGCACATTCCACATAAGAGTCTGAGTGTTGTTTGTCAACATGTAGATCTTGAGGCTTGAGTCTGAGATGTTTGGCAGTAGAAAGACAAACTGTAGACAAAGCCCGAACTGCTCATAAATCTGCCGTCCTGATATGATGGTACTCTCCAAGCGCGCTTCTTTCGGATTATCGATATAAAGAAAGGGATCTGTATAACGACAAAAAACATTTTGTTAACAAAAAGTTATGAAAAAAAAAACCCCAAAGGCGAATTTAGTTACACCTATCAAGTCCACCAGTAGCTGCTGGAAGTGGTTATCTGATTCGCTAACCGAACAATACCGATAATAATAACCAACACCTTAAAACAACACAACCAAGCAAATACAAAAAAGCTGCTTTGTTGAACGATCACAATAAGACCCCGTCCACACTACACCGTTTTCAAACGAAAACGGTACTGTTTTGTTCCGGATACGGCTATCGTCCACACTACAACGCCGAAAACGATCAGTGAAAACGGATCAATCTGAAAATGCTCTCCAAAGTGGAACGATTTGAGAACTGTACTGTTTGAAAACGCTGTTTTCCTTGTGTGCACGGCAAAAACGATGCTATCTGAAAACGATGACGTCACCACAACAAAAGGACCGGGCTCAAGACCACTCAACCGTGAGTATCCAAGATGGCGGACAGACCATTGCAAGTGGCTTCCTTGTTGATCGCGATGATTTCTAATCTTTTCACGCTCTTGGAAGCACATTTAACCCTGCTTAGACGCCATTTTGATTTTTAAGAACGGAACAAGATATTATAAGGCATCTTACCTTGCCAGCTTCAGGCGGAACAAGGATAAACTTAAAACGACTCGGTCGAAGCCCGCCAAATTAAAACTCGACAGTTCTAGCTAGCTCTGGACAAGACCAGGACAAACTTGAGTGTGGTGGAAGAATGGAGGGAGAATATAAGAGAATATAAAGCATAAGAGCGTTTTCATTACGGATACGGATACGTGTAGTGTGGACGGGCGAAAACGATACGGAAACGATTAGTGTGGACGCGAATTTTTTTGAAAACGGAGCAAAACAGTACCGTTTTCGTTTGTAAACGGTGTAGTGTGGACGGTGTCTTTTAGAGATACGTCCTTACTGCACTTTTCACAAGCAAAATCGTCGCTATTTTGCAAAAGCGAATCAAATCACTGTTACATTTGTTTTTATCTCTTTTTTAAAAACATTTTTTACTTGGCCTAGTTGTTTAGAGTATTTTGCCTATTTGCAAACAAAAACTTGCTATTAAGCAAAGAAGAAATGAAATGTTAAACAGATGAAAGCGTGTCGACTTTGCCAAAAACGAATAACAATTTTCTTTCACCTTTTAGGCTGATAATTTCAAATGAACTTCTGAGAAGTGATATGATGATGAAATGTTAATTAGAATATTAGTTCCACTTAAACACGTTTCTACACAAAAGAAAAATTTATTGAATGTTTCAATGAAAACTTGAATCACCATATGACATCGAATGAAAGTAACTTAATGGTATTTAATGAATTTTGACATCAAAGGTAGTTGTTGGGCGTATCACGCCGGTTATTTCAGTTTGTACCCATCATAACATAGCTGTCAATAACATACCGTAAAACCTCGAAAAGAAGCACAGTGGACTTAATCTGGAGAAGAAGCCCATATCGAAAAGAAGCTCTGCTCTTGAGTTTGCAAGACAATAAATAATGAGGTTCGTGTTTTTTCTTGAGTATTATTTGATATTTAAGCATATTTCGTTGTTAAAAATCTGCTTAGTAGTCTTGCTTATTGTTTTGTAGCCGTCAATTTCAACTATTTGCAGCATTCATCTTGAAAAGAAGCCGACCTCTTGAGTTTGAAAAGTGATCTCGAAAAGAAGTCCATGTCGAAAAGAAGCCAACCAAGGGCCTTATATTAAAAAGAAAATAAGACAATGGCCTTCTTTTCGAGGTTATACGGTATATCTTAATATCATACTAAAATAGAGCATGGAGCTTTTTTGTTGTGCATGTTCTACTTTGTCTTTGACATACAATTGCTAACTGATTGTGTAATCTCACCTGTATTGCTACTAAATAATTTCCATTTACTTCTTCCCGTTCCACTGTTTGTTAACCACGGACACAATCCACTTGTGAAGTCACATTCCTTTTCAGTGAGTGCTTTGGAGAATTTAAGCAAAAAAGAGAAAACGAGTACTTAGTAACAAACGGGCGCTCGCTGGCGTTGTTCTTTAGAAATGATTATTAACAAAATTATCAGTATTAATATTACTACTAAATTAGAATAAAGGTTAAAGTTTGATTAAAATGTTAAAATCAAAACGTTCTCGACATAAGAGTCATCAGAGAAATGAACTGAAAGCTGTTCACATCAAGCGCATTTAAATTGTTGCTCAAGTTATTCCCGCTGGGAATACATTTGCAATGTAACAATTGACTTGTTTGTTGAGCGATGGATGTTTTTCTTGTATGAAAAGCCCTTCGAGGATTTTTTGCTTGAAAAAACTCCGTACTCTGTAAATATTGTAACTTTATTTCTTCCTTTACCTTTGACTCGCAGACTGCCAATTACTCTGCTGAATGTGTCCGGACGGTCGTCCTCGACAAATGAATACTTTATCTGCATAAAATACAGAAGCAACAAAATGAAAATCCATACAAAGCAGTAGCGTTGTCCAAACAGAGGGGAAAACTAGGTTGTTTTGATACATTTGCCAAGTTGTGGCGCCCTTAGATGTTCTGAGACGGACGCGCGCTAAACAGATGACATCGAGTCGCTCCTTTACAGATAGGTGTGTGTAATCTTGTGAAGTGTCATCGCTACCGGATCCTTATTAGGCAGGGGCTTATCTCCGGTTTTTGAGGTGTAAAGCGGTTGAGACGACCTGGACAGAACACCGTATTCACAAGCTATAGCTCCTAGCATATTTTGGTACTCATCTTTACAGCAGGGTCAACTTGAGCAAGCAAGCCCAGTCGAGTGTCTTACCCAGGGACACAACACAGTGGTGCTGTCTGTGTTTGAATTCACAACCTTTTAATTATGAATCTGAGTCACGCTAACTAATCGACAAAATTTAATTTTTCAGAAATTCCCCAAGCTTCTATAATTCGGTATTTAAAAAAGCTTAAAGACGTTAGTATTCTACAAATAACCCTGAATAAAAGAGCCATTATTTTAATTAGTATACCTTCCCAAGATTTTGTTCAGACTTTTCCTAGTTGCCTAGTAGGAAGTCAATACTTACTTTCATAGGATAAACATCAGGTTGGCTGACAACTTCCAGTTTTGTAATGAAGAGTCTTTCAGTGCACAGCATTTGAATGGAAGAACCAACAGTAATAGATTTTCCTAATACTTCGAACTCTAAATATATCGAGCAGTTGGGACAGTATAAACCTTGGCAACAGAACTTGTATTTTGCTGAAAGAAAAGGCAAAAAAAAAGATTTATAAAACAGTAATTAAAAATAATTCAGATGGAATGGATAAAATTGCAAACTTGCGTTAATCGGACTTATGTGAACATTTAAGGCCCATGCAAACCGACGCAACTAGTCACAACATTGTTAGCCCAACAATGTTGGGAGTTGTTGGTACTTGTTGGCACTTGTTGCGTGGTGCATGCAAATGAGCGGAACAACTGCTAACATTGTTGGCGGCCGTCTAAAGCAGCGATGCATTCTGGTACAGTTTCGCGTTTGTTTTCTAAAAAGACGCTTTCACGAGGCTAAGATTGTTGTGGTTCCATGCAAACAGGCGCAACACTTCGCCGGTCACAGAACAATAGAAATGTTGGTACTTGTTGTGCCAAACGTTTGACCGGTTTCAAACTATACGCAACAAATGCCAACATTGTTGTGGTTCCATGTAAACGGACGCAACATTTACGCCCAACAATGTTGGCGGGCGTGTTGTAGGCCACAGTTTTGCGTCCGTTTGCATGGACCATTAGGTGCACATCGCAGTCACTGTGCTGTCATTCCACAGTTACTACAACGCTTTCACTGCCAGCACTGTAACATTCTCGGTAATACTAGCATTGTCATAACGCTGTGCTAGTTTTCGGTGTCACAACTTTGTGCACATTGGTGTCTTATCGCTGTGGGATTCCTGCTGCTGTAGCGTCTCCGTAAAATCTGTTTTTTAACCATTTTAGCTCACAATAAACCTTTTACACAATTAGTGTGTCATTCGAAAACATAAAGTTATCCCTTTTTCCAAAGGACAGAAATGAAAAAAACACGTCGAAGTTCATAAGCAGCAAAAGTTTGGGGGTTTTATCTAGCAAACCTTTTAGCATCACAAAGATACAAAGAATGTATGGCAATTTTTTTTCTTGACGTGCAAGTTTGCACGGTCCAATAAAGAAAATCACAACCCATTCTCTCGTGAAATTTCTGTTTTGAATAACTTCGCCCATGTCACAGTTCTTGAGATAAATAATAATATTTTCGCTCTTACTAACTTCAACTTGCTCCTTCCACTTCTAAAAGAGTTAACTTGAAGATTTGGCGTAACAGAAAAATGGTGATAACGGTTTGTGCCCTTGTAGCTATTTGTTTATTTTACTGCTGACACTATAATGTCCCCCTCAAGGATTTTCTGTTCTAAAATTTGAAGATTTGAAGCAATCAAAATGAAACTTTTAGTACCTGTAATCCATTTTGAACAAAGCTTTTGCCGTAAATTAGAAAACGTTATCACTTATCTGCATTATTATATGCAAAATTACTTAATATGCAAGTTAGAGTTTGAATCAAAAATACATGTTTTCTACTAAATTGAAAAGAACGTGCTGCATGTTTGTTTTAATGTTATGACATTGTTCACTTCGCTACCATAAATGTCTAAGTACAAAAAAATCGTTTACCTGATATTGTTAACACAGTTCCAACGTTTGCTGTCAAAGTTTCAGTTGCTGGGACCAGACTGAAGTACATATGACTTGTCCCTAGCACAGAGAATATGTGTTGCGAAAGCAAATTGTAACTTCATGATTTGCGTAATAAGAATAAAGGGTCTGAAAATATTATGAGCTTTAATACGTACTTCAATGGGAGAAAATAATGCTTCAAATATTTTCCTAAGAGCCAAAACCTGCAAATGTTGTTTAAAACTTTTTGTAAAACGTGACTTTGAAAGCATAATTTTTCAAATTGTTTCTCGAAAGGAAACAAAACTAAACCAAGTTTTCAAACACAGGGTTGTGAGAGGAAAGATTACTGAAATGTATGAAGGGAACTATTAAACTACCTTAATTTTAATTGAATGAAACAAAGGTAATTCCCAGAAAAGACTGTTTTCTGTTTACCTGGTCGAATCCAGAACAAACGTTTGCCAGGAATTGGTCCTTCGAATGAGCCATTAGGGAGTTTCATTGCAACAGAAACAGTGTCCGTTCCTTCGCCGTGTTTATGAAGCACTTCCACTGGATATAAATGACATCTTCTCAGAAACACAGGCCTAGATGTTTGTGCACTTGGGTATCTGGACATCAAAGATGAAAAAGTATTTATGAACTTTTGACAGTTTAGAGCTGAAATTCGCGATATATTATCGGCAGGCAGAGCGGAGAAACGTTCTTATCGTTTTTCTGGACTTTTGTGTTTGTTAAGCTCTACATAGTATATAATGAAAAATAAAATTCTAAAAAGTTAAGAGTTGTCGAAGAAGGCGGATTTCAATAGAAGTTATTTTGCAAAATATAAGCCTGTTTTCATTTTAATGAATCAAAAAGTAAAAGCTTAGCAATATCAATTATCTGGTTGTTATGTCTTTAGACAAACCATTGTGAACTATTGGTTTCAGAAAAATATTTTGTGTTATTTCCTCAAGGAATATTGATAAAAATTAACGAAACAACTTTAAGTCAATGATCGATTTTCCTAAAAGTTGATATTATATCAATTGCTCAAGATCTATATCACCTTTCAGCCTCGGCATACTGAACTAAGCGAAATGTTCAAGTTAAGACTCAGTACTGATCGATACCAAACTTGACTGTCATCTGAAATATCTATTCAAAAAAGTGTTCGTGGAAATCTAAAATATTTCGGTGTAGATTCTGCCACTATTCATCTCGATTTTAGAGAATAATTGTGTTAACATGTACAAACTCGGTGACAACACAACGCATTCAAGAAAAGTAAGTATTTGCAAGATTTCCTCCTCTGTCACGACCGCAAAACAGGAGTTTTCGCCAACCACCACGCAAATTATCCACCTCTCGTGAGATAGACATTGTACATTATTAAATACGAAACAATGGATATTGAATTTCTAGTAATCTGATTGGCTCTCTACTCACGGTATAAATACTATATCCTGTAATTTGTCCAAATACGGAAACTGACAAATTTATCACGGAAAATTTCCTCTCAAAATGGCCTAAAACTCAAGTCGGTAGAAAATAAAATTCGAGATATTTTCATCCAGTGTTTGGTATTTAATAATACAATTATTCCACTCACGCTTGTTGGTAGCCAACCCGGTGCTCCGCACGTCGTCCGCTATCGAAAAGCTCATATCCAATGCGCGTTCGTGGAATAATTGTTAATTAGCCAGAGATAGCGAACCAATCAGATTACTTGAAATACCAACGTCACCGAGTTTATATATGCTAATATGATAACATAAATATGTCTGATCAACAGATGTTTTAGTTTCAACTGGTCTTCCTAACAAACGTGATACCATAAACCATGAAAAAATATTAAAGTTATGGTACTCACTTATTCCACTCGTTACGACTCGTTGCTTCTTCTTTCATTATTGTTACGATCTTCTGATTGGTCGAAGAGACTTGCGTAGCGCCTTGCGTGGCATTACTGGTCACGTGGTGTACAGCATCTTGTGTATCCAACCACAACTCGCATTCCGCGTGGCATGAGACGTAGAACGTGTAGTTTCCAGATTCAGGCACCTGAATAAAGGTTACGCAAGGGAACGGTTAACAGAAAGTTCTTAACCTTATTACTTTTTTAGAACTGGGATCGCGTCTATGAAGTTTTCATGAAACTTAATATGAAACGTAGGGGCAATATTTGATTCTTCGTGCCAAACTGACAGAGCTTAAAGAAGCCCAGGCGAAATAGGGTTAAGTGATTTTCTATAACATTTTGTACTTCTAAAAATCTAAGTGCTACTAGTTTAACAAACTGTAATTAGATTTTTAAAAAACGGAAAGAGTTCACCTGAAGAAATGCAGCCAACCGCTGACCGTAGTGATTGCGATGGTAGATATTAGAGGGAATACCAAAGTTGTAGGTAGAGGTTATAATGTAGTCTGGAAAATGGGGAAATCTGTGGTCTTCCCGCAGAGTCATGAGAACATCAGATCCGATTCCCAGCCAAACTTCTTGGCGTATTCCGTGGATGTAAATCTCCTCATCTACAAAACAGTGTTTAGGTACACTTAAGATAAAAGCTTTGTACAAAACCTGCTGACTTCATTTTCTGTTTAGGACGGAAACTCTGGAAAAATTAACCTCCAACATCGTCAAGTTTACACCTACTTTTCACCCAATCAAGTTGCTTGGGTGCACGTCTCCTGCATAGCAGGCGCTCTCTTAGCTTTTTTTCCGCCGGGCAATCGAGCAAAAAAGGTCGTCCGATTCCTACATTACTATATCGGGCGCGGACAAGTCACGTTCGCAGCTGGTCAACTCAGTGCAGCAAGATACAAAAAGCAAACTGAAGCGCCTGCTGTGCAGGCTAGGGTTCGCGTATATAGATTCGTAGACTACCCAAGAGCAATAACAACATTAGCAAGTAAATGTTTGCAGGTCATTCAGCAAATCAAAAACTAGTTTGAGCTCTTTTACCTGTTGCAAATATATTCACATCGCAGAGTGTTAAAGATTCATTTCCACCGCTGGCTTTTATTTTGACTCGGCTTGTTTTGAGTCGAGGCTCACATAGGATCGTCCTTTTGTTTGGACGGTCAGGATAAACATAAATGCGACACCTGGCTTGGACTTCCTCGTCAATCCCCAACACAATCTGTATGTTTGGAAACAGCGGTAAACAGCAGTCGAGCCTGTTGGTGATCTCCAGCTTGTATAGGTAGAGTTCACGTCCTGTGTCAATGCTCCACCATGGACTTTCCTCCTATATTTGGAGATGTAAATGGAGAGGAGTATTGTTTTAATAGGCAGATTAATTTGTTAGTTCAATTATTATATTTTAGTTGAAAAAACCGAAAACAATCTGGCTTGGAGAAATGAAAAAGAAAACGAAGTATATTCTATTCTATTCTGTTCTATTCTATTCTATTCCATCAATTCTTACATTCTTTTATCATAATTATTATTGTTAATACTATTTTCATTACCATCATCATCATCATCACCATCGTCATCCTTTGTGTTATCTTTATCATTACCATAATCTTTACCACTATCACTATCAATATCATTGTCAATACCGTTATCATAATCATAACCATAATCACAATCACAATCAAAACCACAATCACAACCACACCCATAATCATAATCATAATCATAATCATAATCATAATCATAATCATAATCATAATCATAATCATAATCATAATCATAATCATAACCATAACCATAACCATAACCATAACCATAACCATAACCATAACCATAACCATAACCACAATGACAATCACGATCACAATCATAATCATAATCGATACAATTATCATTTTCGCTGTCATTTTTATTTCTTTCATTATTGTTGCTATTGTTAAAAAGTAGAGGTTTCCACTCACCTGATTGGTCTTTGAACACGTCAAGTATTTGTTATCCACAGCCTTCTGAGCGGTACCATCTCTGTCAACACTCGACTGTTGTGTTTTGTCCGTACTAGTTTCCGCAGTCACTTGAATCATAATCGACGGTAGCAGCAAGATATAAAACAGGCATGATACAATAAAAAACTGGCTTAGTAAAACCAATCAAATTAAGGACCTAAAGGAAATATTAAATTTATACATGTACACTAAAATACCCTCATATCTGAAAGTAGTTTATGTGCAAAGGGCCATTTTCAAGATATTTTTTTGGATAATGAGAGCTTATTTGTCATTAGTAATACCATTTTCATAGTCATATTCATATTGCCACGTCTGTTTGCCGTATAAACGCGTTGTCATATCACCACACGTATTTGTCATATTACCATGCCTGTTTGCCGTATTACCACGCCTGCTTGTCATATTACCACGCCTATTTGTCATTTTACCACGCCTGTTTGTCATATTACAATGCCTACATGTAATTAATTACCAGGCCTAAAATTTGTCACTTTACCACGTCTGTTTGTCTGTTAGCATTAGCACAATCACTTTTCTAGAATGATTTTACAAATAAAAGATACAACCTCTATATATTTATTTTATCAATTATTATTATAAACTTACATTCAGGCGTATCACAAATATAGAAGCTCTTAGAATTACATGGAGACTTTCTAAGCTTGTACGTATTGCTACTATAAGCAATCATGGCACACTCCAAGCCATTGAAATCATCCCCATCGACCTCGTGCCAGATGCTGCTGGAAACATTGACAGCTTCACCATCTAACCATTTCCAGTCTCCAACACTCTTCATACCGATATAGAAACTCGGATTCTCCACCGGTGCTTCCTGTTGTAAAACATTGTCAAGTAGGACACCCATCTCTGATAGAGAAACTATTGACTTGACTGAGGCTAGATTACCCTGAAATCTTTTACAAATTCTATAGGCAATTATCCAGTTTTGGGTGTATCTGTAAGGCACAAAGTAGCATGTGTTTCCTGAAACTTTCCAGTACTTGCTGCATCCAGACTTACCTGCAATAGACAGAAAAAAACCCTTAAGGACGGACCATTAGAAAAAAGATTTTTTAGGGGGGAGGGGGTGGGGGGAAAAAAATAGTTCGCCCAAGGAAATGGACTTGAAAACAATTTCTTGTTGAGCGTAATTGGCTTATTTTGAATAGCATTGGTTTTGGGCCGATCAGATGGTATTTTTTATATTTATAATTGCATTTATAATTACACATTTTTGAACAGAATTACAAAGTAATTGCACTGCTCATATCAGAATCAAGTAATTTTTTCATGTATAGTGCCAAAAAAAATTCTTCAAAGAAGTTGGAGTGGGAAAAATATTGTGCAGGCAAAAAGTTCCTCACCCCCACCCCATCACTTTTCAAAATCATAGTTGTCTCCGTTCTCCTTTGTGTTCCTTATTTGTAGTGCGCGTTTTTCTGTAATGCCATTGAAAACAAACACCGTATAAGAGTTCGTCTAACAAAGAGATAAACCTTTTCATGCAAAAATATTCCACATCAAAAATATATACCATTTTTTTTCTAAATATAGATTTTAACATTATTTGCAGAACAAGGCAACCGTAGCTGGTTCATGATTACTTCGCAGCTCTTTCAACTTTAAGATTCTTAATGCCGAACAATTTGACGTTCCTCTTATAACTTGTATTCTATTTTGTTGAAACATTGCTAAATTTAACAATGGCGCAATAATACTTCAAAATATGTGGCGACCTCAATTGGGCCGGAAGGCTTCGAGTTTAGGTTTCGGCTCTGTTTCATATTTTATTTATTATTCTTTTTCGTGTTGTGATTGTCCAGCGCAAGTATTGCGCATGATCAAATTGAGCCCGCGTTGCAAAGGACGTCTCGGTAGCACATTGGTTAGGGCAACGGACTTATAAGCAGCAGCACTGAGTTTCAGATGGACGCGTTTTGAGCCATTTTTTTCTTATTTTTTTTTGTTCTTATCTCTCTCTGTTTTCACTTCAAAATTGCGTGATACAATATCAACGGAAATCGGAAACGGTCACTAGCATCCGTTCCACTTAACGTAAGCTGGTTGATATTCCCTTACCGATTAATGTTTAAATTGTAGTGAACAAGTGAGATCAAAGTACACGCTGTTTAGTCTATTTATTTAAAAAAAATATTAAATATACAGCTAGGCCCCGAGACAGGCTATTTACATAGCCGTTTGTTTTTATTAAATATCATAAATAGTAGATTAATGAGTTTGTAAATAATCCTGATGAGATTACCGTGTTTAAAATAATTCTTTCACGATTTTGCGCATGCGTGGGTTCTCAGAAATTAAAAACTGTGTTTCGGCCCGGAACAAAGCCAATTTCCGAGGTTTTACACGGCGAACTGTCAACGGTGAATTTCATCTATAAAAATCTTTCTCTCTTTTACACATTGGCGATCAGAAATCGTTTTGTTTGGATCATATTTTAATCTGGCGTTGGTTTTTAGTTTTATTTTGCTGTTTCTTCGCTTAATCTTTCTAAAAGTTATAAATTTTCAAATGTGACTTATAAAGTCAAGAGCAACATCATGAGTGATCATTCGGAAAGGAAGTCAAATATCTTTCAAGAGTCACGACTGATCGTTAAAGGAAAAAAAGAATAGCAACAAAGCACAAACAGTTGCTGATCTGAGCGACTTTAGGTCGATCGAGGTCAGGATAAATTTCC
>JAOBYH010009013.1:0-12921 GCA_025403525.1 Umimayanthus kanabou | reverse complement strand
TTCTTAAAATATTCTTAAAATTTCGCAAATTTCAGCCTCGATATTCTTATAAAATATATTCTTATAAAAAAGAAAGACTGTATCCCGGCAGACTACACATTCTGGTGAGAAAAATAGCTTTCGAGTTGCACGTACT
This sequence comes from Umimayanthus kanabou, assembly GCA_025403525.1. Lineage (NCBI taxonomy): Eukaryota > Metazoa > Cnidaria > Anthozoa > Zoantharia > Parazoanthidae > Umimayanthus > Umimayanthus kanabou. The sequence goes on along the minus strand of JAOBYH010009013.1, from coordinate 12,785 downwards.
GTTTTCTGACGCATGAAATGAACGCTGCCTGGTGATTACTGTCACTCCATTTATTAATTTTAGCATTAAATTTCAAAGGAGGAGCAGAACTTTTTCCTGCCTTTCACTGAAACGATTTTCTTTGAAAAAACACGCTTTTGCCTGTGGCCATGTGGGTTTGTTTCAATACGGAATTTTCTATTTTTGCAAATTGAGCAAGTCGAGATTGGAGCCTTGATCAATAGGGTCTGGGTTCCCTCAAATTTCCTTCTCCGCCCGGCTGCTCAGTCACCATGTCAGTCTTTAAACGCTGCAATCTGTACTCAAATTTAGTTTAAGATGCTTGAAGCTAAACGTTTTGATCTTTCCTAATGCTGTCATCATTGGCAAGATACGTGTAACTCTCCTCAGTGGCCAAATCACACGGCAAATGGGTTAATCCAAACTGAAATTTCGCACACCTGTGCCGATAAAGAAGATGAATCGATCCCGAGCCAAACACGTCAGTAATGATTGGACGGAGAGTCTCAATTGATGCAAACTCGCACACGCTATCTTGTAATACATTGGGGAGACTGCAAGTGTTCATCAGTTTACACAGCAGTCATGGAAGGAAGCAGAAATTTGGACCGGGAAATAAGATTAGATAACATTCTATCGGCCCGGGGGCAAACAAAAAGGCGACATTCGTGATCTCGAATTGCACAATTAAGGCACGTACATGCGATACAATACTGGGTTAGCAAACCCTTAATTGTCTCCTAAAACTGTTCTTTAATAGTAGCAGTTCTATTAACGGTAATATATGCGAGACTGACACTGTACTGCACTACAAGCATGAGTGTTGTGTCGCCAGTAACGCCGTAAGTTAGTTGAATAAAGGAATATTCCTGAATCAGATTAGGTTTCCATCCATAATTTTAAAAACTATATTGTAAAAGGCCACGTAGAGAGTGGAAAAAGGTAAACATGACAAAAAGAATATTAACACTTCATCAAAAAGTCTGAGCCTTTCCTGTTTACGTGCGCGTGTCAGAGGTCGATGATACGACGCCATTTTATTTGCTAATGACACTCGGCATTTCCTGTTAATGAAAGCAAAAGGGAAAGTTCACGGGTGTAGCGTTATTTCGACACTAATCCCGTCACAGTAGCCAGTATAGTGCTCAATTTGAATTGAGCCCGTTCAGTGAACTTTTGCTTGCCCGAACGCGATTGGGATGTACGCGGCATTGTAAAGGGGGATGTGAGATACTGGCTTATAAACTTAACACTTATGTTGGCTCAAATGGTTCTGTGCGGAATACGTATGCCACATCTCAGTTGTGCCCACTGGCTCCACATCAACTCGATTCTGAATCCACGACAAAAGGAGCATCGCCGAGGTCTGTGTTTTTACTTTGTATTATCACTTGATGTGTCACTTGCAAAAAATGAACCCAAACAAAAAATTTGTCGGTTGAAAAAGTTTTATCCAGTCTATAAAGGATTGAAGACAATTTTTCAGACATTATATTTAATTGTACAGTAGGTAAGAATTGAATCTATAACAGTATTTTAAATTCCATTGCTTCATAAATCGACTCCGTCGCGACATTTGAATTTAGCACTTTTAAATATAGTATATCTAGTGCTATAGGCTACAATAAAGGGTTGATATTTTGTTTAGTTTTTCCCACTTGACGACCAGATCAAAGGACACAGAAAAATATTGGTGTCACAAAAATACACTGTTGTCTTTAATACTGATAACGGTAAGAAACATTTTTGTTGTTGTTTCTGAACAAAACCTCGCATGTTCTGAAAGAAGAATACTTCAAAAATATTATAATGTAGTATGTTACACTACTTAAAACGTTGAAGTTTTGTGGCTTTATTTATGCTTATTTGAATACCTAGCAAATGCTTATCAATGTCGTTTGAAATGCTATCGAAAGCGTTTTTTAAAGAAAAAATATATATATATATAGTGCACAAAGGAATTTTAAAGTATTTAGGAGACACAAAATATAGTTTGACTTTCGTTTTAACCGTTTTCCTTATATCCCAACAATGTCCTCTATTATACCGATAGACAAATTGTGGTATCAGTAACACGACTGTTTTATGTAAGAACGGTCAGACTTTTCCCGCTCAGTTTTACGCTCAATTTATATCATTTAATTTCAATAATTTTGCCAAGCTAAATGGATTTTAGCTTTTATCTGACGCTGCATAGGAGACATCCGACGCATAATTATCAGTTATGGGCTCGAAATATAAGCCAGCTGCAAAAACACATTTACATTTCACTATGCCAAACACACTCCAACCACAATTCATCATCTGACTGCGAGCTGTCTCCTACTCTATTATAATATCGAGTTAATTGATCTTTATCACGAGAATTAACCAGGCACTCTTCAGTACAGTTTCTTTCCTTGCGAGTTGTCACGTTCAACACTGCACCACAAATCGACTGATTTGTAGAAAGACGCATGCAGCAAACTCCATTATGACATCAAAGAATTTGCAGAACATCAAAGAACTTCCAGAACATTTTCATATGAAGCCATAAACTGATAAAGACCCGATAAAGACGTACATTGTAGCCTCCAAAAGCAGGGGCCTTATTAATAAAGACGCTTTCCAAGTTTATCGGTTAAAAATGGCTTCTGACATTTACTCGCCTAATTTTCATTTGCGTGGCGCAATGTTTAGCTTCCTAATAAATCAACAAAAGAAAACTTTATTCTTAAGAATTAACTTCGGTTGTCATGCGTGCTGGCAGACATCGAGTTGTGCGCACGATATATACTTACTCCTTCAAGCACGAAATGCGAGTTGGAGGTCGAGGGTGTCCAAGTGATAAAGTTATGCCTGACTTCATCACTTTTAACGTCACAAACTTGCTAATGTTGTCACGTGTTGAATTGATCGTTGATTACTGAGATCTTTGCAATGATATCGGTCAAGAAATGCCAGAGCTAGGTCAGAAAACCTGGCAAAATTTTCCGGCATGAAAAATTACGAGAAAATCTTGCTGACCAAATGGAAATCCTTTTGGCTCAATTGCCAGCTTGTTTTCTAAGCTAGATCGAAATCTTTGACATCGAAGGTAAGAAAAAATAGAGGCCAGGGATATCACAGAAAAAAGGGAAAGCGAAAGCAAGGGGGAACTGAATCAGGATTTCGAATTTATAGCTTCTGTGCATGGCCTCGAAAGAGTGGAGCATCTCGATTCGCGTTCTCGGACCGGAAAGGTCGGTTTAAGAAATCAATCGCCTGCAAGTGCAACGTCTAAAATACGGAATTTGAAGATAAATTTCTGGTTCTTCGGTAGCTGAAAAATCCGTGTTTAGAGTTAACTTGTTAACAGTCTTACGCATTCTGTTGTTATAAAATATACAAATGTTTCCTTATTCTGTACAGTTTATATAACCATGCAGGGTTAAGAAGTCACTTCCTTCAGTTGTGGTTACAACTGTAACTGGGTTTCATTAAAGCATTTCAACGATACTCCAGTCCAAGAACGGCATAATGCGGTATTTAATATCATTTCAGGGATAAAACATAATCAGTTCGAAATTCGGACTGATCGGGTTCTGGGTTATGTTTCTTCAGTTCTAACCCACTTCGATAAGCAACAAGATTATATACCCGGGTTTATTGGATTATTGCGATCTTCTTTTAAAATGCTGCACTGCAACTTCGCCAAAAACGAAGTAATTGTTCTGAAAAGTATGTAACAAGCACCGTTTAGAAGGCACTTACTTCTAAATGGCATCCTTTAACCTTTTGATCCAAGTAAATGTTAAACTGTTGAAGTACTCTGCTAAACGTGCGGTTTGTTGAACTTCAGGCAAAAAAAAAAAAGAATCGGCTTCTTACACCAGCGCCCATGTTTCACTTGAAACTGCTGCCACCATTACTTTCTTTGGTGTAAAAGTTTATTTTTCCTCTCACTTTTGTTTTGATCAGGACCGAGCCCAATGACTGCTGATCGAATGCTGACTCATTGTCATGCGCAATATAGTCATGGCAGTTGTATATTTTGAATAAAAACTAGGCAAATCAAAATGTTCACCTCACACACTTGTGAAGATGTTGATTATTGTAAACGGCTGCCTAAAGTTTTACTGAAAAAGCGGCCGCCGCATTCAAGTGAGAAATCGGTAATTTCTTTGACTTGGCCATATATCTAGCTAAACGAAAAACTGCGTTTAGGATGTCTTAATCGTTTGGCCGGCTAAATTGGTGTCTTCGTGTCTATCACCATTGATAAAGATGTCATATATAAATTTATAGAACAACTTTCTTTGTTGGTAGGTACAAGGGTTTAATTAAGCAGGTCACGCGAAGTCCTCGAACTGTTTAATATCAAAACCCGCCAAAGGGCAGAACGGAGCAAGTTATCCTTCAACTGAAACTTGCTAACCATGCCCCCTCAGTGGCCCTACTCTGAAAACAAACTTCCCATATATATAAACAAAAAAACCAAACTTCTCCACCACCTTACGTTTCAGTGATAAAATCACAGAGAGCCTTAGCTTCAGCTTGTCTTGCGGGGACTGACTTTAATGAAATACATGAATCAACGATCAAAATGGTGCAACCATGTTGAGAGTCAAAGTCAACTTGACATGACACGACAGTTTAATAGTGAGTGTCAACAGCTTTGCGGAATACGTGGAGGGTACACAACGCCCTTTGATTATATGCGGCGACTAGTTGCTTTGATTAACATATTACTGCAACTAAGACACACTTGTCCGACTCACATGGAAAATTTGTCCGGAGAGTTCTAGACATTCAGTAGCGAAAGGTAGATGTGCCATAAGCCCATATCTCATACTTTCGTGTGTGGGTCATTTTATGTGTGCGGTTTCTTTGTCTTGTGGGTTCAGGATTCTGTAGGATTACATCCGATTTTTACAAATCCATCCCAGTTGAAAGATTAAGTCTTTGTTATTTTTGCAGATAGCACACGACGAGTACTTGACTTAATGGCGAATTTTTTACATATTTGGCACCTGGATTGTTGTATTGTCTCTTTTCAAAAAGGTCTCCCGAGTTGATCGGAGACTGCTGGACATGGTGCAAAAATAACCCTCACGTGTCACGTCCTTCACTTTTCAAGTTTGTTTGGACTTCGTCTTTTGTCTGTTGATCGATTCGTTTTTGTCCGTCCGCATTCCATCATCGGAAACTTATACATGAAGTTGCAGACGAAAGTTTGCTGTGTCTGTGAAGTTCCCCGGTGGCCGGGTCGAAAGAATACCGGTATGAAATTGATAATAAGTAACTGGCAGAAATGCTACTTTTTAATGCATTCTATATAGAGTCATCCAACTTTTAAGGTGGCAATTGGAGCGTTACTTCGGGCAATGTTGCTAGGCACTGAGCACACCCACCACTATCACTATCAGAATGAATTCTAAGTTACATATATAACTTGTTCAGTATGTGTCGCGCTTGGGTTCTTCCAAAACTTTTTAAGGGCTGCTTCAGATGTCAATATTGTGATTTGTGTACCAATGTGTGTGTGTTGTCTATGTTCCGCCTGCATTTATGTAAATCCGTCTACTCCTATACGACCAAAAACAATTCGTGGATTTCGTTCCTCGAATTTTGACACAGAGCAACAGTTAGTTCCATTGCCGAACGAAAACAAATACTGTAACTACTTCTGGTATCTTCAAAGCTACTGATAAAGTGATCGACCAGTTGTGGAAACCATAGCCACAGGCATAGTGGAGGAATTTTATGTTAATTATTTTTCAGAATTTAAAAGTTACTGAAATTTATAAAATTTTAAATATTTGATATTTGAAAATGTAGCAGGAACAATCAAATCCCGATAATTCGAAATGTCGAACTTCCGGTAACACGAACTAAATTTGTTCTCTCTAATTTAATGAGTTGTTGTTTATACGCCCGATAACTGGAAGTTCCGGTAACTCGAATCTTGTATAGTCAAACAAAACAGCGAATAATGGGTTGTTAAACGAAAAATCTTCGCCAGTTATAGCTCGAACTGTCAAATTGAACCAGATAAGTGTTCTCAACTGCAGACCAGACAATTGCATAATTGTACTATAGGAACCTCGTATTGTTTCCTCTATGTACACTCCAGAATGCAAACATTCCCAATAATTATCAATGGGGGCTGTCACTTTTAAAATCGGTTGAATAATCTAAATACAGCTGTCTCACAAAACTGCAAAAAACTAAAAAGTCCTAAAACTCGCGTTTTAAACTGACTCATTTCTTCGAAAAACTGAAGAATTTTTTCTCCAGAGCTCATGCAGGCAATGTTATCTTCACCATTTGGGTATATTGGTAGGGTCCAAAGTGCATGTACTCTTATGCCTGACTGGCAGTGAAAAGTGAGAAGTTGGGCAGATTTATGATATGACTATTTACATAGCAAACTAAAACTAACAGAAGACTTTGTGTGAATAGTTTCGAGAGTGTTGTAATCGACAATCTCTTTACTCGCAAATGAAATATTTTGAACTCTGAGAAAACCAAAACATTGTCTTTGCTGTCGTTGTTATCAGCTAGAGTTTGTGTGTAGAATTTCAAAGGCCAAGTTGAAACAGAATTAGATAGTTATCAAGCAGCTCTGTCACTCTTGTCGTTTGGTTGACTTCTTGAGCGAATACAGTGCCTCCGCTCCGGTGTTTAGTTTCATAACAAACACAAAACAGCTTGAGTGGATACTGCGTGTTTCTTTTTTTCTGTGGAGGTGGTTCGACCGAGCTGAGCTGCGAGAGCCCACGCACCCACCCAGAGTGACTTAGCGTTCTTTACGACGGTTTCAGTACAAAGAATACAGACAAGTTGCGCAAATACTTTCGTAAGGATTACTTTATGTACCTTTTTGGACTTCTCGAAGTTACAGATGCAATCCAAATAAATTCGATCAAACAACATGATAATTCCACAAGTCGAAACCACGAAATTGGCCAATACCGAGCAAGTCCTTAAATTTTCTTTTCATATTGGATAGCTTGCAGTGTGTGATCAATTCCTATATTCTTACGATAAAACAACTTATGTCATATTGATATTGTAAAGAGAAGATACATATTGATAACCATGCTGTGGCTGAAAGGGTTAAGCACAATGCGATTTTCGGTTGTTTTGGTTTCAGATTAATGACCACAATTTTATGTCGTGTTTTTAAGATTTACTGTTCAATTAAGTTTTTTCGTCTTTGAAGAAACTTTAATTTTTGGTCATATTACCTGTTAAGAAATCTTCTGGACAGCCCATCCACCGCGGCCTTATTTGTTTGATTTCTCTTTGCAGAAGTCTCCATACTACATATTATTAACTTGAATGAAGTAATAAGGTTTTAAATAATTTTCGATGATTTGTGAAACATATGTGCAGCATGACGAGTGCTAATTCACTTTTAACTCTCTCGCCCCACACGCCATATGACGTATTCAGTATTGCGGAATTCTCTCTTCTGTAGAGTCCTTGTAAACAGGTAGAGACAGTTTGGGAGAATTGAGCAACACGTCGTATGGCGTGTTTGGGGCTGAGAGGGTTAATCACTTTGATGCCACTCCCACATCTGTGCAATCCCCCCACATTTATTACTTGTAGGTTTCACCAAATCGTAAAGAAGCAAAAAATTGCAATATCACTTTCATTTTGATGCAGTCCAACTATCCCTGCAGCTACCACGATTCCTACGCCCTCACCCCCCAAATTCCCGAACTCAATTTTCTTGCTTTAACAATCCTGAAATTTACATTGACTCTTGGGAAACTGAAACGTATTTTATTTTTTGTTGTGATTTCATTAGCAAGAATCATTAACTTTCTGTTGAATGCGGCTGAACGAAACCTTGCTATTTCTATTTTTATGTGATTTCAAAATATTCCTGGAAAAATCCCCCCAAATACCGTACATACAGGAAAGTGTCGGATCAGTGTTCAAAATTGTATTTTTTATTTCTTCTACTTCTTAAAATTGTATGAAAACTGTTTCCAGAACAATACTGGTTTTGTAGATAAACGACTGCAATTTACAAATGTATGAACCCTATTCCTACATAGTTTGACCGACGAAGCTTTTAATATTAGTTATTTTTTGCACCTTTAATTCCGTTGCAGGTAGCAAACCATTGATGAATGTTGACATGTAAATTTTATAATTTCGAGTTAATATAGGCAGTCGTTTTCTATAATTTCAAAGCAATGAAGGTGACAACTCTGCGGTTTACTTGCATGCGATATCAGCTATGCCCTGCCGAAATTAACAAGGAAAAGGGCGTGTCTGCCCTTTAAAGCCTGAAAATTATCTCTGCAGAATCTGAGGACGCCCACTTGATCTATTTTAAGTACTGTATTTCGCCATAAAATTATATAATAAAAGTTACCAATGGCAAGTAAAATGCTACCGAGGTCTGCAAACATGAGATTGTCGTTCCAATATGACATGGGTTTACAGCTATTGTGCTTCGCCAAATTATTATTTATAAAAAAGGAATTGCCGGTTCACACTGCACCCGTTTGATTAATTATTTGCCAAGCAAAGTCAAATACAAGCCATTTGGGCGGAACAAAACAAATCAGACTAACCGTGATGACGTCGGGCACATCACAGGAGTGTCGCGCTCTTATCTGTAGGGCTAAGTTGTGCAGTCGGTAATTTTGTGCCACCGATGATGTAGTAACGTGTAGGCCAGGAATTCATTCTTGAATCCGAGGAAAAGAACTTGCGAAGCGACACTTCCAAGAATGGCCAATACCTTTGTCGAAATGATAGCATCCTCCGTTCTTCTAGCAAATGGTAATGCATTGATTCTCATAAACTGTGTCGAAGTGAGTATTTGTGATTTGTACCAGGCCAGGCTTTTGTCGCTATTCATACCACTTTTAGTTCTGTCTTTATATCTGTTTCTGATCAGTTAATTATATACTCACACTCGGCAAAAGATCCTTCTAACTATTGGTGTATACTACACATTTAGTATCAACGACTTTACAGCAGCTTGGATGTTTACATTTTCTCTGTCATCTCAATATTTCTATTAGTAAGTAACCAGCAACCGCGATCGATCGGAACACGCGATGTCTTCAATTCGAAAGAAGCGAAAACATGACAATGGAAGCGCCGTTTGATTTTTTTTTACCTAAATAAATTTGCCAATGAATTGCAAGGACGTATCCAAAACTTGATAATTTGATAAAAATATAAATCATAGAACACACATTCGTTGCATAATCACAGCATACATTTGTTGAAACAGTAAAACACCAGACAGAACTGGCCAGTGAATCGAACATTTGTCATCATGTCTACCTGAACACGTGTAAACATTTTTGTGAAAAACTTTGTATTATTTAATTCTTACCATTTCTATTTAGGAGATTTACGGATTTAAACTTTAACATGAAACTGTGCGTACCTCAACTTTTAACTTTAGATTTTAAATCTTACTCTAATGACAACACTGAATTTCTGTGCTGCTCCGATGATCCTTTGGCTTGAACTGATAACCCTTCTTCATTTTCGTACCAAGAATACACATTGCTTTTTCCTTTGATAGTTTATTCATTTGCAAATTGAGAAAAGTTTTTATTTCTCAAGTACAACACTTCTAAGTCCGGACTTTATGCGACAGTTCCTTTTCTTTTGCATCAGTATTTTTTAGATCATTTTTAAGATTCTACGCTTCAAGACATTTTAAGTTTTCAGTAAAACCGTGTTATCGCTGGTCAACCTGCTGACCAAGCAGCTTATCAGTGCCGCCGTAGCAAAACCTCAGAAGATCACTTGTTGTTACAAGTGTTCCCAATAAAACACGGAGCTTGCGCATTCTTTGTGTTTTTAAATTAACACCTAAATAATACTAACGATGATGGCGAGATCACAACTGAAGGAAATTAAAAAGCTTGCGGTTAAGGTTTTTAAAAACCTCTGCTTCAGGCATTGCAACAAATGGACAACTGGTAGAAATCGTGATAGCCGTTGAAACAAGATTAGTACGTTACCCAGCTAGCTAATCCTTTCCAGCTGTCTCTATACTTTCATCGATGTCACGTTTCCCAGTTTTTTCTTATAAAAATAAATCAACAATCAGTCGCTGTCTACAGTAAAATTCAGTTGATTGATAAGGAAAGAAGTACCGCCAAAGGACGCCCTTTCTTTCCACTACTTGAAAAACCGCTTGTGTTCACTGTTGGCATCGGAGCATTCTAGTTATAACTAGGAAAATCATCAAGGTTACCTTTCTGTATTTATAAATAAAACGAAACAAAATTATTCAAGGTCAAGGATAAGGGAGATGAGGGTCTTCCAATTTTGTTTTCATTTGCTCTGACTTCAGGCCAGGGCAGTCCCAGATCATTGCGCAAATTGAAGGGGTCATTTGGTGTCCAATCACGCGTGAGGTGTGATATGTTTGGAGGCGTTTACCAAACGAGCAACGGAAACTGTCACAAAAAACTCTGGGTCCGAGATTTTCCTATAAACTTAAATGTGCAATGTTAGCCGCGGCTTGCACAAGGATTTCGTTCATAACAGCAAAACTTGGTAGAATCGGTATTTTGGGTATCGATCGTTCGTAAGAGCCCGTGTCAAATCAGACATGGCACTGACTAACAGAATGAATCGAGCATCTGATGACAGAAGAAAATATCTGCGGCGATTCCTGATGCGCAAGCCGAACAAAAAGGCATCCGTACGGGGTAATTATTATTATCATTTTGATTCACTTGACTTACGGTATTTGCAAGGATTACAAATAAGATTCCTGGAATTGTGAACCCATGGCCACTTGTATCTTTACTAAATCTCGTTCAGGAAACAGTTAATCTGAACTTGTACATCAAGCATTCAAGGGGCTAGGTATCATTCTAGTACATTTAAACTGAACTCGATTCCTTTTTTTGTCCATGTCAATTTTTTTCTACATCTCAAACTTTTAATGTAATTTCATGTACCTTGACGGTCAGTGTCAGACCAAGTACTCTACCGGGATGTTCTCACGCACATTAGCCTTCGTCGTACTCCTTGTCCAGATGACAGAGCTTTGAAACGTCCACAAAGTATGCTTGAAATAATTCCTGACAACAGAGCCAGCTACTTTAATAACATCAGTCAAATTCCTTCAGAGTAGCATTTGTGTGACAGTATTGCAGGCATGTTAAGAGATTTTCGATATAATACCAAACGTTTCTTGTCAGTCCTCGGATTGCTGTATCTGCAACTTGTAATATAGCTCTGCGAGGTCCCTAAAAGTAAAGTGTGCCAGCTAAATAAGATGATTGGTTTGTTCCTCTGGGTTGGATTATGTCCAGTTTGCTACAAAGAAGGCGGGCGGTCAGAAGAAAAGAAAAACAAAACAAATATACATAAATTTGAATAAAACAGAAATTCGTGAGAGCTACGGCATTGAGCAAAGAGTGCGAAATTCTACACAGCACAGCCGCATTATTTGTCTATTCATCGAATCGCAGCTGGTCTAGATTTCTGTGTAGGCAAGGTAAGAAACTGTAGGTAAAGTGAAGGAATTTCATTTAGCATTCCTGATTCCGTGTCAACGATATGCGCTTGAACGATCAACAAACCAAGCGGAGCGGTAGTTTTGATCCTGAGGGGCATAACATCGGTTTCTGTCCTGGTTTTTCGAAACGAACAAGCCGGTCATAAAACGTCAGTTTGCCGGTAACATTTCTCTAGTTGTCGGTTTTTTTTTTTTCAACTCACCGATCTCGCTTATCTTTCGCCGGCGATTTAAAACCGCAAGTTGCCCTCTAGCTAACCCGCTATCCTTGATCGATTTGGGGGCAAAGATATCAGCTGCAACTATTTGGAACGATTTCTAATGAATTGGCTCTTAACTACGTTCCTTTTGTTTTCCCAGTACGATCTATTCATAGCTCTCCGAGGTGAATGCAAATTTAAATTATCTTACATTAAAACGGCTTAATGTTCAAAACATTCATTCGCGAAGAATATATGATATCACTTCAAACTCAAAGTATACTTGTACATAAATACAAAATCTTTAGTCGTTACATTCATTTTGTAGTTTTCTGCGAAGTATAGTTTTACATACGGCTGTTGTCACAAGATATTAAAGTTGTACTGTATGTCTGTTACCAAAAGTACAGTGTTTTTTCCCTTTTACCGCCCAACTCAGTTGCTGTTGCTATATCGTTGAGGTCATATCCCAGTACGATACAAGTTGTGAAATGCATTTAAAATCGTTGAGATATTTTAGTTGATAATATTGTTGACAGCATTGTTGCGTTACCCTACAGTTCTGCGCTTACAAAGCAAATTGCAAATTAGTCCACACATGAATTACAATTATTTCAATTATGAAACACACGCTACTATAAAATCCCGAGCTGCATTACACCTATAATCAAGGAATTTCTAAACACTTATTCAATGTTTTGGTACAAACTAAAGAAAGAGAGGTTTTTTCTTACTGGTTGCCCCTAATTCATTTTGCAGTAAATATATAAAGGTTGTCAAATGTATTGCAAGTCAAAACAGTCGAAACTACTGATAGTAGTCCCTATTTCTTTCTAGATGGGGGAGATCCATAATATTAACGTTTAAAGTTCTTTTTATCTGAGCATTTCATTTATTTTCAGAGCTCGAAGCTTTGGAGGCATGCTACTGGCTAAAAGCTGCAGGTTTCCCACAGTATGCTCAAGTCTATGAAGGTAAGCTTATGCATTTTCCAAGAATACTAAATATTGACTTTTATAAATATATATATATAATAGTATAACTGGACCCGGTTACACTTTTGACTTTGGTTTATTACATACAGCTCTGTTTCGTAC
>JAOBYH010008901.1:0-20929 GCA_025403525.1 Umimayanthus kanabou | reverse complement strand
AAAGGAAATAGAGAACAAAAACCTATAACAAAGAAACTGGCCGAGTTTCATAACCAGTTCGCTCTATTAACTATGGTAAGATTTAGTATAAGTTGCAACAAAAATAGACTTGAAACTGAAAACATTTTTTTTTTCTGCGAGAAGAATCAATTGTAAAAAACCAAAAACGACAATAAAAAATCAAGGTCGGTGACCTAAACTTAGGGGCGGTCGGTAACCGGAAACACACATATTTTTTTGTTTGGCCTAATATAAATGCAAACGGTTAAGAAGAACCGTTTTGTGGTTAAAATCCACCAGCTGTACTGTTTAACTTCAAAAGAAATCTTAGATCAGCATTTTCCCAAAACTCATGCTTTCCATGTCCATCGACAGCGGACTACATTCCTTTGGGGCTGGATCAGCTTTTTCAAGTCCTAGCCACATACCTGCCACTACAAAGGTTGATCGAAAGATGGAAGTGTTCAAAACTGTATCTGACCACTGGTAAGTGATGTAGAACCTAATAACGGTTTTGAGACCTCGTGAGAGAAACAATCAAGTGTTGAGGAGAAGGATGCGTATAAATGCCGGTTTTGAGACCCCAATGTGTGAGAAACGTTGGAAGTGTCGGGGTAAAGAGTAATGGGTGAAGGGATTAAAGGTCAGCTGACTCACCACAGGTAGATCGTGCAGGATCTGATAGCCATCCCCTGGTCCCATGTGCGAAATATGGTTGAAATTCGTTGGACCAGAGATAAGTTTGGACCGTAGGTCTGCATCGAGGTTCTGGAGTCCCAACTCTCGCGTTTTGAATGAAAACCTGAACCAGGCAGATGATAAGAGGAACAGTTAAGTTTACAATCAGGGAATTAAAAGAGGGACTACAAGAGAAGGATTACCTAGTTTACAAACCAGGATGATATGAGTTTAGTTTACAAACCAGGATGATAAGAAAGGGATCGCTCAGATACTGGGAGATAGTGTATTATATACTCAAGACTCCCAAACACATTTCTATTCGTCATACTCATCACACTTAATTCTTTTCTTATAAACAAAACGTTTAGAAAGATAAGGGGAAAGAATAATGGATACACAATAAAACCCCAGATAAACGTTCTTAAAATGCTTCAACAAAACACTAAAATGGTTCCCCGCCTAATATAACGAAATCTCTAACAAAATAGAAAAATAAAACGAGGCTCTTTTGGTCTCTTGCCCTGCTAAAGACAATCTTGTTGAAAATTTTCTTTTTCAAAGTTTGACTTGGCTGATGAAAGTCATTCACTTGGAATGCAAAATTATACACCCGTTGGTAAAGTAAACTAAATATGTTTCACATTCAAGTACAATGAACTTACTTTCGTTTGCTCTTCAATTTCAAGATTGCAGCAATGGCCTTCTTTCCTTTGTTTGGGTCCGGAATAATCAGCTCGTCTTGAATTCAGATTAAAACAACGTATTTTAGTATTTAGAATAAGCCACAAACCGACTTCCGCTGATGCACGGAGTAGAACAGAAATGCCATTTTCACAACCTCTCCAAGGCGATGTTTACACAATACCACATCGAGTTTCATTCCGGTACGACTTCATCCCGGTTCCATACTGAGTATTTATATTTGTTTACATGGTACCAACTAAAATCTCATTCCGGAACGAGTCATGCCAGAAAGGGTTAATCCCGGTAGTCGCGCCTGATCGACATTTTCGTTCCGGAACGAAATCTAGCATCAAAAATGACTGGAAAATCAAGAAGCTCAACGTCAAGGTGAATTTCGAATCTGAATCCGTCCGGTGCAAGGTAACAACACCCAACTCTCAATATTACGTAGCAAGTATTTACCATCCTCCAGACCCTATTTGTGAAGCTGAAGAACTATTAGACTTTATGTCTGAGTGTTGTGATCAAATTTTGCTCGACGATCCCAATGCAAAGATCATAATTGCTGGTGATATCAATCCGTTGAACATAGGGGATTTTATGCGCCATCACGCTTTGCAGCAAATGGTCAAAGTTGCAACTAGAGGCAATCGAATCCTGTATGTTTTTATTACTAACTCTGTGTTTCTTTGGAATCCAGGCAAAGTACACAAGGGACTTGTAAGATCGGATTATCTTGTTGTTACTGTATCGCCCGCTGTCCCGGCTAAACCCACCAGAAAGTACGTCCATGTTAGGGATACACCGTAAAATTGACATGGATGTGAATTTAGGGGCGTATGATTGGAACATTGTCGACTCTTTAAATGATCCTGAAGAAAGTGTTAGGTTGCTGAATGATAATATATGGACAATGTTCAACGAAAGTTTCCCCCTTATAAAGGTCAAATGTCATCAAGAGACCCGCCTTATATGTCCCCCCTAGTCAAGCACCTCTGTAATGTAAGAAATAAGATATCTCATAAATGCAGCCAAATAGAGAATTTAGCTCGACAAGAAAGAATCGACGTGCTTATACGCATGAATCAGGTGAATGCTGTCAACAATGATATCAAGAAACATTCTAGAGTCTCAAAACGATGGTGGGACACAGCTAACAGAATCACAGGCAGGAAAAGTCAAGGTATTCCAATCAGCACGGTTATACGTCCTGAAGATATAAACAGATATTTTCAGTCTTTTAATAAGGATGAGGCGTATGAAACCTTGCGGACGAATTTGCGGACGACATTATTTTAAGCATCCCAATCAGACCAAATGCTGAAGATCTGTCCAGAATATCAAGAGTTGGTCCAGAGAAAACCGGATGAGGTTAAACCTTAGTAAAACGTGGGAGATGGTTGTCAGGGGGAGGACAAGGAAACCACTTCCGGAGGCTATGTCAGACATAGGAGGGAAGAGCGAACTAAAACTCTTAGGAGTAACCTTTAATGAGCACCCGTGTAACATCACTAACTGGGACACTCATTTCGATCATATGCTCAGCAAGGCTAGCTCTAAGAGTTTGTAAATAATACGGGTACTCCTTAAAAGAGCTTACTATTTTGTTTGATAGTCTTATTATGTCGCTATTCACCTGTGCTATCGAGGTTTGGGCGTGTGCCTATGACGGGAAATATCTAGCTCAAACAGATAAATTTTGTAAGCGTGCAGAGAAGTATGGGTACACGAACAAGTGTATAACTATAAGTGATATGATTAGGAATAGAGATAACCATTGCCTGAATAATCTTCTCCCAAATCAAAGAACTCGACGTCTGCGTGAACGTGGCCACAACTTCATTTTACCTCGTGTAAATACAGAACGTTTTAAGCGCGCTTTCATCAACAGATGCCTTTTTAGTTTTTTATAGATTCAATGGTACTGTATTTATATAGTTTATATTTTAGATTTAGCATTGTATAGTATTGGTATAGTTTTAATAACTGTAAACCCATACGTCTGTTGTGAGTAATATTCAATAAAGATCTTATTATCATTAGCCGAACGTTCCACAAGTATCATGTAAAGGGGATCAGCTGACGCATGTTTTCGATCCGCCGAGGTTTTTATCGCACTTTCATTCCAGAATGAGATTTTCTATGTTAACGTGGATTGAACTATGTGTGTCGTACTGGAATGAAAATCATTCCGGCATCATGTAAACACCACCCAAGCGAACTTCTCGCCCTATACCAACCTTCAAGGACCTTGTTCTTGAGGTAAACCAGTCGATACTGTTCTGTCGCCAGGCACAGACACAATGAGCCATCACTAATTAGTGACAGACACTGCAACGGATAAAGCAATGGGATGAGATCAGAGTTACTTACTCATTATCAGAAGCAACTAAGCCTTTATCAACCGGATTTAGAAGAGATAAGTGATTTATCTAGGCGTGAGGGGTACAACATTGCGGGCTCACAAGACGTAAAGTCGCGAGCCCGCAAGGCTGTGCTCTCACAAACCTTGTGTCCCACTTCAATGTAATAGATTCATAGCTAATTCATTCCCGAGGAATAGGTAACTACAGTTGAACTCCCGATAACTCGAATCCTCGCTAACTCGAACCTCCCGCTAACTCGAAGTAATTTTCATTTCCCTTCAGGACATTTTCTATATAATTTTACCCTCGATAACTCGAACTTCCGATAACTCGAACTTTTTTCTATTTCCCCTGAAGGTTCGAGTTAGCGGGAGTCGACTGTAATTACGTAAATTCCAATCTTGTAAGCTTTAAATTATTTACCAAGCACATTTCAGGGAAAGGTATCTCACAACGGAAGAGTCTGTTTTATTCCATGTAAAACTAACAAACTTAATTGAAAACTACAAAGAACGTTTGACTTAAGTTATAAAAGTTGTGTTGTAACCGTTGCGTGTCTTTGCAGAGAAACTAAATAAAAGCCTCTGTGTAGAAAAGATAACGATTTGCTTTGCTTAAAAGATTATTTTCATAATTTTTTCTTGTTTCATTTTATTCTATTTTTGTAAATTCCTTTTTTACGTTTTTTAGATAGAACTAATGGCTGGCTTAATGATTTGTTACAATGTCTTATTCTATATAATTCTATATTATTTCATGGATTGAAGTTGTATGTTTGGTGAAACTTAGTAATTTAAGTAACGTAGAAATGCCAGAAATCATTATTTGGCCTGACAGTGAAATTTGGGGTATCTTAACCTTTGTGCTGCTTGACATGATTTTGCAACATCCAAAAGTGTCCCTACTATTCAAACAGTTGTACAAGTGACTTGCGATGTTAGTCAGATGACAGGAATCTTAAGTGTTACATGTAATGGTTTTCGTAATTGGGGTTTGAAAGTCATACGAACATATCATTAAGCAATGAGCTGCCTTGTATTTTGTCGTGTCTAAAAAAAAGCTTTCATTATTTTTGTTATAAATATTGGTCAGTTATTATTATCGAGAACTTTAAACTTACCCAGATTATATCAAGACAAAAGTTAAGGTATATCTATCTTCGTTTGCAAATATTCAACAATATCCCTACCCTCTTGATGGGAATCGTCTGCAGCCATTCGGAGGTGGTTGAGTCAAACACATCAATTCCCCTCTCACTAAACGAGATCACATATGGATGCGAATAGGCTGCAAGAAACAAAGTTAGTCACTGCTAGATTTGGACAGCTTTCCTTCTCTTAGAAAAAACGTTTGGCCAGCTTTCATTCTACATCTACTGTGAAATACAATATGACATAAATGTTCATAATGGCAAAGACTGTTTCAAATGGCATCGGCCAGTTACGAAAATTGCATCGGCAAGCAATCAAAAGCTGTGGATCACTTACCGACACTATTGGGAGGTGACGGCCACATGAGTTCGTACCTCCTGGACCTGTAGCCGCTGTTGTCCACAAACAAGCCCAACACTGCCGAGTATAAAAACACTAGATTAACCACCACGATCAATAACAACATAGAACACAACCTACTCCAAACTAAGTTGCAACAGCAACATCATCTGACTCGATGTTCGCCTGTGATTTGGTACCAACTGTTCTACCTTAAATTTTGTTTGGGGTTTGGAATTTTTCTCTTACAGTCGAGGGAAGTGGCGTGAGAATCCCAACCAGGAAGATTTATATCGTTTGTTTCAAATTTAAACACGAACAGGGACGAAGGTAGTGCTTACGATAGCAGCTAAAATCGCATTTGAAACCGTCTTCAACACGTTTAAATTTCCGGCCAAAATATGGAGCTACAACAAAATCTTCTGAACACGATTTAATTTTTCCTCAGACAGGAGGAACAGAGACGGATAACAGGTTTAGTTCTTCGTATACTTATGATAAGGGATAACAGATTCAGTTTTTGCGATACTTGTGATGAGGGAAAACAGATTCAGCGGTTCTTGTAATACTTACAGTTGAAACAGAGAAGATATTCCCTGTTTGGTTCGATCTCAACAGCAAGCACTGCATCCACCGTGTTGTTCAGGATAAAATTTAACGTTGGGTCGTCCGAATTTAATAGCTCTGAAATGAATAAAAGTGAAAAAAGAAACGTTTAAAGTAGCGCTTACAGCACTTCTTCCACACAACACTAAATTGTTCTAAATGTCGAATGTGCTAACTTTAACCAGCTGACGAAAAAAGTCTAAATTAATGCTATATCGAAAAACGTTAACGTGATTTCAGTTCTGTAAAAGGCCTCTAAATTTCGCTCAACTATAGTAGTTACACTGCTTCTAATTCCCGACAAGTACTGTTGAAGTTGAATCGATATATTTTGAAAACGGATTAAGGATTAGCAGTAATAACTACAAGACTGACAAAAGCTTACTCTGTGGTTGTCCTTCTCCTTCAAGATTGTAAACAGAAAAGCCAGATGTGTATCCTACGATCAGCTTTCCAAACGACACTCCTATCCACTGGCAGTTCACGTTCAACGGAATATCCTGTTCAACAGAACATGGTTACTTTACACAACGCACAAGTACTGCACACTACAAAACAACGATTTCAGATCGAGACACCATTCTTTACATAATACTTCAGCAAAATCTAGTATAAACCCAGCTTTAAGTTTTCAACTCAGCTGAATTCAAAAATCGGAAGAGCAAGGTATCAGCTAGTTCTAGCTTGATTGTGATAATAAATTACACTGAAGAGACTAGACTACAGAGAGCCTTAACTCGGGCCAAAGCTTGCAAGTAATAATTTCACAGGAATGTTATGAGCGTTTAAAGACGTCAGAGTTATAGAAACGTTATTAATGGAGTATTTTGTAATAGTCCTGTTATAAACGAAACGATTCTGAAATTAGTCTTTTTCTATACCCCTGTTATTTATGAAACAATTTCAAGAGGGTTATCTGTCTTTATTCTAGAATTTTATGAAATGCCAATTAGTTAAAGTAAACATTTTGGGAATTGATTGATGACTTAATCCCCGTTGTGACAAGCCCCGATCAGGGGCTACAGCATTCTTCGGTGCATCTTTAGTACCACGCAGTCAGTAGGTAGACTGTCAGATTGAATTCAGTTCTATTGCAAAATAGCGAGAGTGCTGATTACTCAAATACCGGTAACCTATAACTTTAAGTGTAACTACCGTCTACTGATCAATGTTCGACTAAAGCAAGTTATTTTCATTTCTTGATTGACTTGATGAAACCACAACATCAACAAAGTGCAAAGGATGCCGGGCATCTCATCCGGGCCTCTAATATTCATTCAACACCGACTTTGCCTCCATAACGGACAGCTGTTTCCTTCTTCGTTAGACATTCAACAGAAACAAGTCGTATTTGAAGCTTTTACAGCAACAGACCAGTTTCCGACCAGTTTCCTATTCCCAGTTGCCGCTGATTACAATGACTGTAGACTCGTATTTGCATGGTTAGCCTCAACTTGGTGTTGAATCTACATAAATACCGGCGAGATCTGAATCTCCAACAGTACACAGAGTTGTGAATAGGTCACGCCCACATTGGAATTTATGAATATTTAACATCAAGTCGAGGCTAGCCCTGCAAAAACGAGTCTATAGTCATTGTAATCAGCGGCAACTAGGAATAGGGAACTGGTCTACTGGCTCGTGCAAAAAGCAAAAACAGAAAGCAGAGAAAACATATCAAATACACAAAGCATATAAAAACAAACAACGATTCCTTGATAACTTTACTTGACACAGTTCTAAATTATAAGGAGTTTCAAGACACTTACCCTGATCTTCAAATGCCTATATTTGGTTCTGTTGAGTTCGTAAACATACACATGGCGCTTCACAGCAACACAGAGACATGAAGTGGTCTCCCTGTGAATGGCCCCAACTGCGAACATTATGCAGCCCTTCGTCTCCGGCATTTTGATTGGCTCGGTGTCGTGGCCGTCAAGTGTTGATAACGGGTACAAGCGTATGTGACGGTTTTTACCTAGAAAACAGCGAAAACATGCGGTGTAAAAGCAAAATAGTAGAATTTGGTAACAAATTATTTCTTATCAAATGTGGTCTAACTCAGTTCATGAGAAAGGAGCTCTTATTGTATAAACTGTTTCAACGTAAAGAACGGAATCGATAATTCTGAGCTTAAGCTCCGGATAGCACGGATGGAAGTGGATTACGATTCACCAAACGTGATTCTGCCCACAGTAAAAAAAAAATCACGTTACATGTATAAACTGTATATAAATACAATAATAATGATGTATTACTTGTAATGCGCAAGGTTCCATAGGAAGAAGCTCACCTGCGCATTACAAGGTATAAAATAGGAGTATAAAATATATACAGAAAGAAACAAATAGTATGAATTCTTGAAGAGAGAATTTTGTGATGGCTACAATTCGTTTTGTTCTTTTGACACGTCTACCGGTACCTTTTAGTCATTTGCTCTAAATTAAAGCAGCAATTAAAAATCACCAAAGCAAATTACAACCGCTGCAAATAATTGCATGCTTTGAGAATCCCCTGAATGAACATCCTTTTTGAAACGGAATTAAAAAATGTGACCACTCATATCTCAAAGAGCCGTTACCCCAGGTGCCTAAATACCAAACCACCTACTCACCCACCCACCCTCCAATCCAATCCACCCACCCACCCATATACCTGATATTATTGCAAGGAGCTGCTCGTCACTTAAGAGTTCCACTTGAGCAACTTTCTTGTTGTCGCCAATCCGAGATACGCCTATAATTAAGAGAAGGTCAGTGAATACACCTTCAAGCAACATAGACCTAATTTAATCGAAATCACGTTGTTTTAAACAGCACTTTAAATACTCCATAAAGCTTAGCATCTCTTAGCAACGACTTACTTTCTTTCATAAGTTCTATACAGTAAAGCCCGTCCTCTGCACCAACTACAACTCTGTCAGTATCTGCAAAGAGATTTTTAGAGTTATCAGTTGTGAAACTACACAAAAATCAATTATGAAAACAAATATTATTATAACACCAGCACACACATGCTGGAGGTTAGGGCCACCTACCAACAATAGTTGCACACATGGCTTGTTTGATGACGTGTAAAGATGAATCAACCACTTCCTTGGCTTGAAATACTTGCTGCAATGAAACAGATGTGGATGATCAATGATCGCATCATTGATATGAAATGAATATTGTTTGCAGTGAAAATATTCGTATAAGCAAATCCATAAATCTGGGTTTTTCGCCAATACATTCACACATTTTCCACATGTAAAACTCACAATTTCGATAGTTATGCACAGGTAAAAATCTTTTTGCTGTTAATCACTAAACATTATTACAATTATTCTTACAAAGGTCAGTCATTTATTATTGTAAATCCTTCGTATATTTTTAAAGGATGACCCTCAAAGTACTCAGTATATATATCAGTCGTCATCGTCGTCATCACCATCATCATCACCATCATCACAATTATCGTCACCAGCATCATCATCACCATTATTCTTATTCTTATATGTTATTTGTTATTTCTACAAACCATTTGCTCTTCTTTTTGCGAACTTCAGACGTACCAGTATGGACAATGGACAAATGTGTTAAATGATTAGGAGTTATGGAGAATTATGAAGAATCAACATACCGTCTTGGAAGTTTCCTGGTTCTTCTTGAGCATCCGATGAAGCTCTTGTAGGGCACCCACCCATTTGATTCTCTCCACATCACTGTCCGTCAAAATCAACTGTGTCAGCGACTCGCCAGGGGGGTTCATTTGGGATGCAGTCACCTGAAACAGGATCTTATCATTAGTTCATTCTTTACCTGGCAAGAAAGGTAAATCAGGATAAACTACGAAATTTATTTTCCGTTTGTGCTCATACTTGAATGTCAGGGCCTGGTTGCATGAAAGATGTAGGTCAGACATTAGTCCAACGTAAGACGCTGAGCAATAGGAAATCTTATACAAGAACGTCAGACGATAAATATTAGGAAATCCTTTGCAACAACGTGCAAATGCTAAACAACAACGTTGAACATTAGGAAATCATATACAACAACGTCAGACGTCAAACGTTAAGAAATCCTTTGCAACAGTGTTGGTAGTAAGATCGATCAGCGGCGCAAAACGTTTTCAAAATACAACTTACGCGAAAACCAGCACATACAACACACCACAGTCGATAAACTGGTTGTGAACCTTAAAAAGGAGAGTGTACAACGCTGCCTTGTTTTATGTTGAACAAATCGTGGCCGTGCACCCTTGTTTTGTTTTACATGTGCGCCCAAATGTTCCTAGTTGTTCATATGCATTTCAGTACCTTTCGTTTTTTGTAAACGGCCAAGGCCATTAAAATAAAGAAACTGGCTGAGTTTCACAACCAGTTCGCTCTACTAACTATGAACACGCTTTTATCACCTCTTAAACTACTTGGCCGACCAATACTGAGTGAGCATCTTTTAGAGCTCTCTGTCTTCTTGAAATTCACAGTAGTTTGTTGTAGACCTGCAGATCACACAAGCCGACGTTCTCCTACTGGAGGGGAGGGGGGGGGGGCTCCCTTGACTGGAGTTTCGAGACAAAGGTTTCTTTGTTTGAAGTCACCAGGCAAAGGCTTGGTCACTTTTCAAATGATTCATGTCAGACACAAACAACCATCTAAATGTCCTACCGTTCAAATATTCGTTGGTCCAACTAAAGCCACTTAAAATCACAGATGCCAACAGAAAACGTTCTTAGTTGACAACATTAGCAACACGAATTACTGATTCCACGTATACAATCTGATAGCCATTACCTGGATATTTTCAAAACTTACCCTGAATATGCAAGTGAGTTCCTTCTTGTTCGCATGTATTGCATCGGATGCCAACACGCTGCTGACAGAAAACTCCTCGTCCCTATAACATGCAGCACAAACGATGTTTAACGGCCAGTGACTTAATTCCTGTATTGCTACATTTTCCCAAATTATTTTTTCCAAACTTTGTGAAAATTCCTAACTTTTGAATCTTGACAAATTACTAACAATAACAAACACTGCTACTCTTCGAGACAATCAAAATCAATGGTCGCTATTTCGGTTTTCGAAAATCAGAACTTTCTTGTTCTTTGCAAAATCGTCTTTAATTCCTTCACATCAAAGGTTCTGTAGTGATAACAAGAAAAACAACTATGATGATAGGACTTACATTTTTAACAAACTAAACTTCAATCCAGAAGAACATGATTTCCTCTGAGCCTCGATTTTTCTATATTTTGATTTTGCTATTACAAAGTCAAGATTGGCAGCTTTTGTTCTTTTGTATTGGAGCCTCAAGTTGACACAACTTCACAAGTTTATCTCTACCAAAAATACAATACAATATATTCTCTGATACCCTTAGTACAAACCAGTTGTAGTTATCATCTGAGTGCTAAATAAGTTATTGTTGTTGTTGTTGTTGTTGTTGATGTTGATGTTGATATCTTACCTCATGTCAATGACCTGGGTAGCCGATTGAGAAATCTGAGGAGGCCTATCGCCAGTTACATCAAATAAGAACAATTTGAAGTCACACACAACTGCAAACTGTCGCTGCCACCCTTTCTTAATACCACCAGGTTTGGGAATCCTGACAATTCCTTCATACGCTGTACCTACTCCACTGTCAGGATCTATACCAAGAGGTCTCTTGGCTGCAAGCAAAATAGTTTCATTTACACAAATTAGTAACTACACGCCACAAATTGTAATTATATACCGCTGAAAGAGACACCAATCACCAAACATTTCAGTCTGTACGCTCTTTCTGATTTGGAACAACATTCTTATAAGAAATTCTAAACTTTAAGAACATTTTGCCGAGACAAAGAAAGCTTAAACGTTCATTTCGTATACATATTACAGAGAACCGCTACTAAATATCGTGATAGAGCAGTTTAGTTTCACATCTTACTTTAATAATACAGCAAAAACAACGCATTTGTGTTCATACATTCGAGTCAGATGTTGGGAAAGCCTTTTACAATTCCAAAAAGTATCAAGGACACTTTTAGGAACATTTGGGGCTCAGATCCTGAAAACATCTTAACGGGGAGCAACATGTATTAAAAGTCGAATTTTCAGGCTTAATTACGTCATAATCGCCCGTATCTCGGTTGCAATTTAAAAAATACAAATTTGAATCATAGCGACACAGTATCGTACTTGATAAAGATTCACAAATATTTTGAGAATTTTTGGAGATAATTTGGGACAAAAAGTGATGGAGGGCGATTTGTTAATTTTGATGGAATTTTTAGTTTTTGAGAATTTTAGGTAAGTTTAATATTAATTTTTGAAATTAGTATTTGATGAACGAACGCCAGCTCGTATGCTATCCGAGGAGTGGCACTTGCTCGATTAGGGGAAGTGTTTCTTGTGTTCTATTAACTTTTTTCCCTTTTAAATATCCTCTCCAATTCCCCCAATCACGACCAAAATTTGAGGTGTTGCTCCCCCTTAACTCAAGAGTCGCTCAACCATAGCCCAAGGAAAATAAAGGGTATTTAAATGTTTAGCTGAAGATCACCACTTTGTTGTGGCTCACAGTTTTGTTCAACACTCATACTGCAACAAAAAATTACTCCGTGTTATCATAAAGACGACGTGTTGTTTTGTTAAATCACCAAACACTTTGTAAATACTGCCAAGACGATCCGGCAGTAATGGATATGTTAGTAAATAAAAATGTTAAAACTGATCTTATAAAATTGTAAACGTTTTAACACATATAGATGTGTTTAAATATCTCCAAATGTCTTCTGAATTTTCGACTGTTTGCTTCAACCTTCCTCAGAGAATGAGCAAGAAAACAAAAGCAGTCACTTTCTAATCCGTTCGACAACTATATTTTGTTTTCTTGCACATTCTCTGATGAGGGTTGCAAGCAAGTAAACGACAATTTAGAAGACGTTTTAAGCTATTTCAAACTAAACACTTAAGCTTGCTTTACAGTGCCACTATGAAAACTGCGAATGCTTTTGTAGTCGTACAGTAAATTCTAAGCCAATAATTACTCGTCACGATTTCATGATAGGTAGCAACAAACAACTTTAGTTCAAAGGAGATACAAGTTATGGTTTTACAACTGGTTCGTACCTTGACCAGGAGGTACTGGGCAGATCGGTGGTGCTTTGTCTGTGCACGTCACGTGGCAAGAATAGCTGCAAACTAAAAACATACAACACCAATGAACTGCATGCGATGACAAAGTAACAGAAAATCATACCGTACTGAAAAATAATGACACATTGTGTATAGGTTGTAACGGAAGGTAGATGAATGGCCACTCTTTACGCAAGTCGTGAATAAACAACAAGAGTGAATATTTTCATCTCAAAATGAATGTGGTTTTACGGTTTCCTTTTCCATGAAAAAAATAGTCACATATTTTCAATAGAATATGAACTAACAGTAATTGAACTGACAAACTACTGGTCTACATATTACGGTACTGTGGAAATTGTCACTGATACCATGCCATTCTTGAGAAACTGTATCTTGCAATACACCGTGGAAAAAAGCCGTTCACATGCAGTCGGGTTAAGAAAAGGAGAAAAGAAAGGAAAGCAGTACTCGATTACCTTTATAACTATTACGGACACTTGCAAGGCTGAACAGTAAGTAAACTTGGTGCGAGTGGGCAGTGTTCTCTCCAGCATTTTATGATCACCAAGGATGGGCCAAATAGGTAAATTGATATAGGTATGTACCAAAGAGGTTGTGCATTCAAGTTTTAGCATGTAGCTTCGCGCATGAACAAAATATCCAAATGAACAAAATGCAACCCCAACGTGGTAGATAAAGATTAAGAAAACAGTCTGGACTATTTTCAAGACAGATGACTTCGAGCTTTCTCAAAAAAGCAAGGGGACCAAGGAACTAAACAGAACACCTGTACCAAAATAACTTTGAAGAAGGAAGATCTTCTACAAATACAGAAATGATGCTTGCTTCGGTTGGTACCTCTTCAGCTGAAGCCGTTAAAATGAACCGAAAAGTCTCTAGAATCGACTTTGTCTGGACAGATAAAACACACGAGATATCAAACTCTTCAGGCTCTCAGATGTCGTTTACAATCGAGCTTAGCGGCTTGCACCTACCTTCACAAACGGACCCTTGTCGCACAAGGCCTACCATAAGTGACGTACACTGACTACATTTGGTGGGAGTCGTGAATGTTCTCACGGAGAACTTATGGGCTCGGGGCTGAAGGGGTAGAACACAAAGCAAGAAAATTAAGATATTGGTTTTACTAGTCATTGCTGACAATAACCTAGTTAACCTACTATACAGTGGCGCGTCTTTCGGTCTCTCCAGAATCCGTTTGTAACCTGGATTCGTATACTTTTTAAAATCGCAAATTTAGAAAATCCATGATATGAAAATGTAGAAAACACCTGAAAATAAATGGGTCTTTAAGCTAGTTTTTATGACTTTCTATGATTAATCTGGTCTTCCAGGTTTCCCTGGCCTGTACTTAGAAATTTTGAAATTACGCATCTTTCTAGGATTTCCATGGCCCGTACAAACCTTGCCAATTATTAAAGAAATGAATATGATATTTTTGACCAACTCAGCACTGACTAGTAAACATGAAGACAAAACTCCAGAATTTTCCACGACCCTATTTTTTGAAAATCCATGAGCTAAAATCTGAAATGTACCAAGCCTCGATGGCTCAGGAAGCCGTTTGACATGAAGTATCAATATAATTTTTGATTGTTCACAAGCAGATTTCATTTTCATGACTTTCCACAATCGCTTTTGTGTTCTCTGGCGTTCCTGGTATACCGTGACTTTCCAGGTCTTCCAAAATCAATACAGGCCCTGTAAGATGTTGCCACTTACCATTGCCGCACTGGATGTTGAGGACATAGACGCAGTCCTTATTGATATTCCCTAATGGAACACGAAGAGTTGGAATAAGTTTTAACACCACATAAACAAATGGCAAATAAATATTACAATGAATCTCATCCCACTTACCGATTGAGATACTGCGCTGGGTGACTGCGGTGGTGAGGAGCTGATATCACTCTCGCTCTCCTGAAATCAATCAACAACACTGGCTTTAGTTTCTACATGATCCTCGGAAACGCGTAGGGAGAATTTGATAACTCATCTTCTAGACTTTGCTGTTTCTGATACGTTCTTTCATTCTTATTACCAAATTCATTTGATAATCTGGTGGGGATGAAATTTTAGCAAGAAATTTACCATGGTTTCGGTAACTCGTAACCTTGATCTGATCTCGCAGTTGCTGTCTGCTGGCCGGAAAGCAGCTAGCAACAAAATCATTTGAATGACCCCTGGATTGAAATTAGAACGAACTTGGTTTTATGCATTATGATATGTGGGCCAATTGAAAAAAAAGATGATCTTGACTGCATGATTTCGGTTGCAAGGAGTGTTACTCAGCTCACACGTTTTTGGCCTGTTGACTGCACAGTTCCTGGTTGTCTAATCGTGAAACTCTTAGTAGTTAACTCTTGTCCTGCTATATTTTCAAACATCAAAGCAAAAAAAACCCTAAAAACTCTCAACTTTTAAGACAGTCTGCTCCGCAAGACGATCAAAATGAATGATCACAGTGTGGTATTTGGAGAGCTGGTTCAAAAGTTAGGATATTCTTGGGCTTTACAAAATTGGTTTCAGCAGGACATCGGTTAATTTGTACGTGATAGTAATACACACAACCAAAGCAACAGTACAGAAAAATGTGGTTCCAAGAATTTCATATCAACAGGGGTACTGACCTCTAACAACTGGGTCAAGCCAGGAGCCTGCTGGTCTTTCAAGAAGGAAATGAACGACATCTCACCTGAAAAAGATTGCAACACTTACAATTGTAAACTAGAATTGTAGACAACGAATTGTAAACTAGATTTGGCCCACAACGTTCGAAACAGCTTTCTCAAACACATAATCTAATAATCAGATGCAAGTAGTAGTACCACATCTTAAACATATAGTTCACCTTCTCCTTAGTATCATCAACAGGTCTCAGATCTATTTTGAACCTCTATAAAAGTAAAACACGGTTACAAAATCCAAACCACTGAACACGAAATTCATTTCGTTGTAAGGCCTTCAAAATAAGATTCATAGTTCAATATTTCAAAAAGATTCGATGCTCATGACTTTGCCACAAGACAATGCACTCATTCCATGTTGGGAACAGCGCAACGTTAAATAACTTCCTTACTTTATATTAAAATCCTTACTTTTCGTTTCTTTTGTGCTTTTCGATAATTTAAATTTTATTAGTTGTACTTGTTCAATGGGTTTTTCCCCGACAACTCTAAAAACATTTTCCAACGATCGCCAGTTCCAGTTATTTTGGGTGCCAAACCACCTTATCAGTAAATTATTTACAAATTATCTTATCTGTGTACAAGTACAAACAAAGTGTTCCAATTCATTTCCCAATGAAATAAAACGTTTGTTAACAGTGTAAGAGTTCCTTTTATAATCGAAACAACTAGAATTTACTAAAGTAAATGAAAATTGAAGCCGTACATGTACCTCGGAGCACTTGGCAAAAAATTCGAGGTGCTCCACGTTTTAATTTCCAATTTGAGCACCTCCAAGGATTCCATGTACTCACCTCCAGCCTTAGTTTTTGCAAGCTTCAGTTGTTCCATCTCAAGTTGTAGCTGCTTCAACTCTTCTCTCAACGTGTTGTTCTGAGCCTCGGACTCGCCCAACTTCCTACGAACCAACATAAAGGGTAGATTGGCCGAGTGATTAAAATTACTTTGCCATTTCATCATGATATACTTCAACACAGAAGACAGGCTGACAAAGATGAAGGGTTCCACAGACAGATGGATGGGTATAGTAGGTCAGACACGAACGGATAGATAATGAGTGGATAAACCTTTAGGCTACATTCAAAATTGGCCACCTGGGCAAAACTGCCAGAAGTTGATTGATTGTTTATCGCTGTCTCTATATTTCTTAGTTGATACCTGTTATCATATATAGTTTAGGTATGGATTAGAAATTTATTGCAAAGCCCTTCTTGAGTATTTATAATAACTCGTACACCACAAAAGTTCAATATATTGTTAGCATAAACTATCAAAACCGAAGGATACCCATTCACTTTGCCTACTGTAAGTGTAGTATTATTCATTAAACTTGGCTAAGCCCCCAGACAGCCAGCCAGACAGACAGACAGACAAACAGATTAAAGGGTAGACAGACTGGCTAAGTGAATGGTCAGACATACTGGTACATGTAGATAAACAGAACGTTAACCAAAGTAAACACATACTTTTTGTATTAATGCAAAAAAATGAAATTGATAGATGGGTACAAGTTTTTCTTCACATATTCGACATCTTGAAGACAAACCTCTCATTGGCAACATTGTTGGCTTTCACTCGTCCCAGCTCTTCTGCAAGTTGTTGTTTGGCTTGCACCTCAGCCTGAAGGTTGGCTTGCAGTGTGAGCAGCTCAGACTTGTCCATCTTCTGTGATCTTCTCACCTGCCACTGATTCTTTTCCCCCTAAACAGACATATTGTCAGTGTATTATCGACATGAGAGACCTCTGCTCGCAGGGTACACTACCAGCACAGCTCTAGTATTCTTCAACACAACAAATTTTATTTTACTGTGCAAAAGAACGATGCAAAAGTGATATGCAAATGAGCTTGCTACTAATTGCAGGGGAAAATGAGCCAACTATCTACCGGTACTAGACCGATTCTTACTTACATTTAGAAGCAGCTCTAACAACGTGATGACAAGGTAACAAATAGAAACGATGTTCAGACGGTCAAGTGAAATCAGCACTACACTTCAACATAACATGAACACCACAGACACACGAGTGTCCAGAGAAAATCCATACCCTGGGGATGATAGCATAACCCAACGATTTGAGGCTCTCAAGATCTTCCGTTATATCACAACGCAGTGACAATGTAACAAATAGAAACAATGTTCGGATGGTCAA
Organism: Umimayanthus kanabou; assembly: GCA_025403525.1. Classification (NCBI taxonomy): domain Eukaryota; kingdom Metazoa; phylum Cnidaria; class Anthozoa; order Zoantharia; family Parazoanthidae; genus Umimayanthus; species Umimayanthus kanabou. The sequence continues at coordinate 3,134 of JAOBYH010008901.1, read as the reverse complement.
GTGAAATCAGCACTACACTTCAACATAACATGAACACCACATACACATGAGTGACCCATACCCTGGGGATGGTAGCGTAACCTGATGACTTGAGTCCCTCGAGCTCTTCCGTCATCTTGCTTGCCAAGGCCTGTAAGTAGCCTCTTGCCTCCTTCTCATCGCTCACCCTACATTCAAACAATAGCTTGGCTGTTATGACTAGTTACCTACTAAAGAAACAAATGAGGGTAAATGAAAAGACAAGAGGGAAAACTCCATTAATTTTCGGTTTATGAGTCATAACCCACGAGTTAAGCTTAAAACTTTATTTTATTCAGATATATGATTAGTGCTAAAAATATCACATTTATTGGTCTTTAGAAATTTACATAAACAGCACCCCAACCCAACTCCTAAGCCTAAACCCAACTCTAATTCTAACCTTAATATCAACCCTTACCTTAACTGTTTCTACTGACCCTTCCAGCCCCAACCAGTTTGTAAGTTCTCCTTACATTATCCATACAAAATAAAATGTTTGTTAATGAGAATAGAGCAAATGATCATGCACAAGAATTTATCTAAGATGAAAAATAAAAATCTCCCAACCTGTTTTCAGGGAAACCATAGAGACAGTTTAGTCCTGAGAATTTAAAGAACAGCAATACTTCAAATGGTGTGTTTGGCGCTGAGAGGTAATTGACTCTTTGACTCATGATTCATGACGTTTTTACTCAACTGAATTTTAAAATATTGGTCCTTCGTCTAACAGACTCCCCCTTGGTCTTCAAAGATGACGATTTCTAGAAATGCTAAACTGTGTAAACATATGAAGTGCAATATTTACGACGTATGTAAAAAGAATATCTTACCACTGTATTATCTCTGATATTTGTGCCTCCCAGTGTTGAACTGCATCCTTCTTCTCACTCGTCTCACGAAGCTCCTCCTCCAATCTTCGGTGACTAGAGGTACTTCTGTCCAATGTTTCGGTCAACTGAAAGAATTATTATACTTTGGCAAAACCTTCTATTCAGCTAACTTAACAACTTACAGGAAAAACAGACATTCTTAGTGTGCCTAGTGAGTCCACTAGCTGCACATAGCAATAGACACGGATTAGGTAAACTGATCTAACAAATGATATGATCCGACGTTCCAATTGTTGAGAAGCAAATCATTCCCTCGTACCTACCTTATCATTCTCTGCTTGTAACTTCTTGTTTTCTTCCTGCAATAGAGTCTTGTCCCTTTCAAACTTTCTTTTAAGTTCCTCCATAACTTCATGTTGATCATTTAGGCTATAAAGGAAAAACAATATCAATAAAAGAAACAAATATAAAGATAGTCAACAGCTCTTTACTACAACATCAAACAATTATAAATGACAACATGAAACTTTTAGAAATCATATTAATTACATGGCAACGCTTAATAAAACTCAATGTAAACCCAAATGTACAAACCAAATAATACAAACCAAACAAAATATCAAAATAATTTAAAAGAGATTTTAAGTTATTTACAATCATTAGCAACTCACTAAACACAAAAGCATTCTTGAAGGACTCGACTTTCTGTCAAGGCAAGTCTGTATTCCATAATGGGTTAAAAAAATATTTCTTAAAACAGCAATTTCATTTTTTTCCAAAATAGACAATATTCCTCTTGAGAATGTGTCTAAATAATTTGTAGCATTCAGCCATACAGAGCTGGCAACCGACGGCCATATGCCACAGGTGGTAGCAAAAATTACCGTGCCATCATACTGAGAGTCCATTACAGTGCTGTCAGTTGCCAAAAATGTCACATTACTGCATGTACGTCTTGTCTTACCTTTCAGTTCTCGCCTGGTTAAGCTTTGATGTGAGGGCTGAAACCTGCAAAAACAAGTAATGAACATTAACTTGGTAGCTATGAAAACTAATTTGACATACATTCTCAAACATATCATCAATATTTATTCACAGAAAGCAAACATCAGAGTACACATATGAACACGGATGCTGTACAGTGCTAATCAAGCAATAGTAACAGTGTAATTAGAATGCTTTCTAAGCAATACTTAATTGGTATTAAATATATATGCTATTTGCAATCTTTGAACGGTCAACATGAGCTGTGACTTACCTCATTTTTTAGGGAAACCCGAGTTGATTCTGTATCTTGCAGCTTTTCTGTCAGATCCTGCAAAGGAACCAAAGGGAAAAAACAAATTTCACTCCATAACAAAACTCCTCTATTGACACAGGTTTAAAGAGACCCCACTTGGTCCCAACAAATTTCAAAATACGAGTGCATACATTTCCACTTCAGTCATATATTAACTGACTGCAAACGACTACAGCTGATAGCTGCTAACACAAGTCTTAATCATCATGATATAACAATTAGCACACAGTTTATTTTAGTTGTTTCGTGATGTGATTTATGAGTAATTACTAGTGATTTGCTAAAAGCAATTGATATTAAAGAACTCGTAACTTCAAGAGAAATGAAGCATTTGTTTTAGACCAATAAATCATATATCGTAGTTCCAACTTCGGTTCAAATATTCCAAAGTTTACCTTTACTTCTGCAGAGTGCTTGCTTTTTAGCTGTGTTGACATCTCTTCATACTCCAGCTTCACCTTCTCCATTTCAGCTTTTAACCTGGTGATAGATGATGGAGAGGATTATGATAAACTGATTCCAGTACTAGAGACCTTTAGACTTGACTGTGAGTATGACTTCTTAACTTTCGAACTCACAACTCGCAATGTTGATTAAGGGATCATCAGCAATTCTCATAGGGCCACGAGATTTGACCTGAAGACGATTTTGTGAACTCCTGTCAAGAATTTGGTTGCACCAAAAAGTTGTACTCATATTCAAACTCGTACTTGTAGTCAAATTTTATGGTCGCTAATAACAGTGAAAACAATAATCAGATACTATTAAACAACAAATAATGACTTTATTTCTTAAAACTATACATCTAAATATATTAGATCAGTGCTGGCTAAACTTACAAAGTTTACAAAGAATTGGAACTCTGATGATTATGTGATGATGGTGAAAGTAACTGTAATAGGAGTTGTGACGATTGTCATGCAGGGGCTGCATAGAGGGTTGCATAGAGGTTGTGAGGGGCTTCAGTCCCCACCCCAACCCCC
>JAOBYH010008790.1:0-12925 GCA_025403525.1 Umimayanthus kanabou | reverse complement strand
TTTGTAAAACAACACTTCTGTTTACCAATCTGATTCAATTGTTCAATTGTAACCGCTTGTAAGTGTTGTAATTTTAGGCTGCTTGTTATAATTTCTGCTTCAACACAAATCACCAGCTTTGTAAAATGTAGCAGAAAGAATAGTTAATAGAAAAAAAAACATGTGCAACAAAAAAAAAGTGAGTGCTGGGACTCCAGAATTAGTATGAACTATTCGAGTCTGGAGCCCTACCATCGTCTCTTTTAACAGCAACAACGTTTGTTAACACTCAAGAGTTACAAAAGTGATATTATAAAAGATGTATCGAAATGTGTGATTTTTTTAATCCCAGTATCCTCAGGTATTTAGTGCATGAGTGAGGGCCACTAAATTCAAGTGGAATACTTTTATTTTCTTGCATTTTCTTGGATTAAAACTGCAACAAGTAGTCAAAAATTCAGGAGACATTTTAAACACTTTCGCACATCTTAAAATTTCTACCATTTTACTTGAGCAGTTTCAATACATTTCTACCACTAACATTACCACTACGTAAGGATCGCATTGGAAGTAAACACACAAGTTACTAAAACAGAAAAACGAATTGTCTGTCTCAGTAGTTTTCTGTGACGAAGGTCAGTTTTAATTTGCAAAAACCCCAGCTTCTTCCACTTCAGTTTTATTTCTTCTTCTTCTTCTTCTTCTTCTTCTTCTTCGTCCTACTTATGCTCACTATAGTGGTGAAGAAGGATCTTGATAAAGACGAATTTCCTGAAATCAACTTTAGGAAGCCACTGTAACGTAAACTCACCATTGTTAAGAAGATACCAAACTCGGCATCCATATCAACAACATCGCCATCAGTGAAAATAAACTGCTTCTTTCTTTCCTTCTTGCACATCAACACAACGTAAATCTGCTGTGCAGCCACTGATAGCACAGGGAGCTCGATACGATTGAACTCGTCAAAACAGCCCCAGCTGCCAGACTGGGCCAGGCCTGCAACAGAACAATAGTGTTCATTTGTACTGTAGATAATGACTACCTTGCCCGAACACATTTCGAACTCTGCTAACAATAAACAATCTCAAACAATTTGGTGACTTAAGTCTTATGTTATTACTCAGCCGTTATTGGTGCTTTAATGGTTGAACCTACAGAAACACTTTCGTAGATGAAGTTGTTATTTACAGGATGCAAGACTAAAACTCACCCTTCACATAAAACAAATTTAGGGCCTACTTTGAGACCCAAAGTCACGTAACTTTATACGATCTAAGGACAGTTTGGCTGAAAATCATGGCGACTCTGCGCGACTTAATGCGACTTTGCGCAACTTTGGGTTGCAGAGTAGGCCTAAATTTCACAATCTTCAGTAAGAAGCAGCTTTTTTAGTTTAATTTGCAGATACTTCCAGTGAGTAGTACAAGTCCTGGAGAATCTGTGGATTAAAAGCTTACGAAAACTATTCACTATATCCCAAAACGTTCCCTCGACAAGCTTGAACAAACACAGATCTATTTTTTAAGACTTAAAAGTACCCTCAAATTTCAGTGACTACTGTTACTGTTCGCGATATGCCCTCACCACTTACTCCCTCCCCCAGACAAAAATGCAATATGCACACAATTGTCACTGCAACACGTAATGAAAGTGGAAAATCAAACCTTTGTATATGCGACCGAGACCCCTGTAGTCCATCTGATCAGAACAGTTGAATACCACCACGAACTTCCCCAACGCTTTGCCCATGTCCTGAAAGTTTGATAATTTGAAACACACAGAATTAAGCAAAAGTATTTTCTTCCTACAATTCACTTAAAGGATTGAAAAACAGGAGCTAAACCTATCAAGAGAGGTTTTAACTTCCTTTGTGCTCAGTTACACATTTCTTGAGAACTACCGCATAAAATGATCAGAACTGTGTAAAGGTGAAGTAACACGAGCAACAAGTAATACGCGCAACTGCACGCAGCAACTTGCAATGCAAGTGTTGCGCTACAAGTCTGGCACAAATGTGGCTCGTATTACTTCACCTATAATAAGTGACGCGAGTTACTTCTTAAGAAATGGATAATGTAACTCAATACATTCTAATTGTTCACTGGTAATTTTCTTTCTACAAAAATCTGAGTATTTTTTCATTAACCTTAACAAAACATACAAACCGTTTCCCACCGACACTTCTGAATACCTATCATTCTGCTACTATAGAATAATGTCTTCCCGTAAATGACGCCACTATGTCTTTCCTATTTCCCAATATGGATTTACCTCGAAAGTAACGACCACCACTCAACACAACACAGCATGAATGAATGAATGAATGAATGAATGAATAAATGAATGAATGAATGAATGAATGAATGTATGTATGCTCGTTACTTAACATTTACATTTACGGTAGAACTGGTAATTACACCGTTCCAGGAGTAGTGCACATGACTAACATGGCCGCGCATAAAATGTCAATGCTGTTTGCAGTCTCTGACGATTTACGAGCAGTAAATACCTTTGTTGTTTCGGTCTTGCCAGTCCCGGCGGGGCCAGCAGGGGCCCCACCCATGGACATTCCCAGAGCCTGAGCCAGCGTGATGTAACAACGATCTGTTAGTGGGGTGATGACAAGACGGTCCGTACAACCAACAAACTCGTTCTGGTATATGAAGTCCACATCGGTTATTGATACCACACACTGGTCTGTTTCTTCACGGAAATAGAAACGAGACTGCTTCAGCCATTCAAAGTCTGTAGGAGATTTAACATTTTTCCGCACCTAAACAAAACAAAACGTTAAATTTTCAGTATACGGTATGTGTAGATATATGACAGAAAACAATGGAAAAGAACTAAAATAACTCCTAAACACTTTCTTCAGAGTCACATTCTGTTACTTATCGAAATAAAATTATATCTAAATACAACTAAAAGGGTTAAAAACCAACTAGAGGCTGACTAGAACACAATAGACACCACCATTAACTAAAGGCTCAATACACTGCCTTGACCTACAGGCTATATATACATCTCCATGACCGCCAGACTGTATACACCACCATTACCTGCAGGCTATATACACTGTCATGACCTGCAGGGAACACGAATCAAGCCACAGTGCGTCTCTCCCTCCTTTAACTAAGGGCTAGTAAGTGAAACACATTGGCCACAACCTACCAACTCAACGAAGATGTCCTCCTTACCTAAGGGTTGGTAAGTGAAACAGTTTGGCCACAACCTACCATCTTATCGAAGATTTCCTCCTTACCTAATGGTTGGTAAGTGAAACAGTTTGGCCACAACCTACCATCTCATCGAATATGTCCTCCTTACCTAAGGGCTAATAAGTGAAACACTTTGGCCACAACGTACCATCTCATCGAAGATGTCCCTCTGATGTACGTGGATGGTGACAAGGGTCTCAAACTTCACACGTTCCACCTTAGTGAGTTCTCTTGTAGTGACATCAATGAGTTCATTCAACATATCCAGAAAAAATTGGTTCCTCTGGACCATGATCTGATGGAGAAAAGTTGTTAAGATATGTACTGTAAGTGACAACTTAGTAGAGTAAGAAGTTCACGCTGTTTTCTGGGTTAGTTTAAAAGTAACGTTAGTTGATTAGCAGAACTCGGTTGACTTGTACAAGCCTATTTCAAAGTTAAGGAGAACTTAGCCACACCCAGGTTCAATTGTCTGCGGGCTTTGCATATTTGACAGAGCAATGTACAAATTGATTAGCAGTGGTCGAAAGTTTTTCAACTGTCGACCAACAAGACACCAAGTTCGTTGTCTTAACTGCTAAAATAAAGTATCTAACAAACCTAGACTCATCACCTAAATAGATTTATTAACTTGTGTTCACAATTCCTAATCCTAAGCTCAGTGTTACAAAGAGAAGAATGAGGCAACATCAGCAACAGATTCCACAGGCAAGGAATCAAGTACAGGTCAATCAGAATTAAACGGAAAGACAATCTCGCAACTCCTTGTAGTCTGTAGCGGTGAATAATAGCAAAATAGTATATGTGCTTTGGAATCACTTAAGGTAAATAGCAGTGTTGAAACGTTTTGAATTAATACGTGAAGAGCGAAACAAAATGATGGAAACAAAGTGTTGTGATTTAAATTAAGAACTATATATTTACTATTTTCAAACACAAGCTAGTGCAACCTTTACTCTTATCCTAAGTCCTCCATTTATTAGTCAAAAGATTATTAGAGAACTGAAGTTAACTACATGTACAATTATAGGTACAGTACACTAAACACAAAATCTTGAAAACACAGTATACCTTCTTGTCTGAACGTGCATTGCTGAGAGCATCTTCAGCGTCACGAGTCCACACCATTTGAATTCCAAGCAGGCCCACCTGAAAATCAGTCAAGAGATATGTCTTCACTTCAGATCCTTATACAGTGAGGCCAGACTACAACAGTCCAAGGGGCCTTCGAAGTAGACTTCCCAAAAATATATTGGTATATTAAGAAACATAATTGTTAAAAAAGTCACCTAATTGAGCAAAGTTATACAGCTAAAAACAGCAATGGACAGATGATTTACGTGATAGCGATACATGGTTGTGCCTGTGGCATCGGCTACAAATGCTACGCCAGGTACAAGATTGTCAACGAAAAAGTGAAACCGTACAGTGTTCGGTAAATAATTGATGACAAAAGATTAAAAGGAAAGGAAGGTTTTTGCAGATCTTATAGGTTCTTTTACAATTAAAATAGTTGTTCCTGTAGTATAGCGTTCTTGAGAAGTGGGGTTGCAAAATTATGCCTGATGTGTGACTCTTGACATGTTTTAGAGAAACGCAGATGGAAGTTTTGATGTCGTAGGCATTATGAGTACAGAGATATTCTTGTTCGTAGCAGTAGGATACAGGTAAAAGGCCGAGTCTCATTAAGTCTGTCAGCACTAAATCTACCTAAATCCAACGCTATTGTTTCAGAGATTTGTTCTACAACCGCGTATACACAGGAGGAATCCCACAGCGGTTAGACACCAATGTGCACAGCGCTGTGGCAGCAAAAACGAGCACAGCGTTGTGACAGCAGTGGTAGTGACTTTTTCCTCAACTAATTTATCACAAACAAAGAAACGAAAACCGAAAGATTGTACTCGACATTTATTCAGATATAAATGTATTGCTAAAACACCATATACATCGAAAAACATAAATGCAATTTTATACATGTTGTTTATATTTTTGTACCTGTGCAGCAAAAGTGTCCAAGAACTCAATCAGCTTAAAAGCAGGATCTTTGATGGCTACTGACGCCATGCGGATAACACCGTGAAGCGATTTTTGGGCCTCCTTCAACAAGGCCAACAGCCACAACTCCACATTGCCCTATGGAAAAAAAAGTACACAAATTAATCTGTTTACATCTGTTTCTGTATAGAAATGGTGCAACGTAGATTAAGTTATAAACAAACAGACTTTGCGTCATATGTGTACATGGCAGCACGTTATTGAAATGTTACACTAGTGATGTCATGTCACTTCGCAAAAAACTGCATTGTTAAAGAAGGGAGAATCTACTTGCTTCCAAAAATATGTTTGTTTATTGGTAAATTGTTTAATTTGGTGGTAATAAGAGCAACGACAGGCCTCAAACTAGCTGCAATTCAACAATGATACACGAAAATGGTGGAAGAAAATGTTGCTCATAAATACACAGGGTCCGTACTCTTTTCCAACTTCAAAATTCAAAGACTTTTAAGAACTTTAGGCACTGATTTCACAGACTTCCAAGCTGGCCTGTAGTAAAGTTGTCTTTACGAGCAAAGCTTTCACACGTGATTTTTAACGAGATAATTGCTTTTCACGCTGTCGTCTTCAACAAGTCAAACAAAAAAATATGATCGTAGGCTCTACAGCGCTATTCTCAAGGACTCTCAAGGACCAAAGTCTAAGTTTTAGGGAATTCAAGGCCTTGAAAAACGAAAACTTTCAAGGACCGTACGAGCCCTCAGTTCACTACGTGAATGGAAGATCGTCTACCTGAGCAATTACTGGTTTCTCGAGCTGGATTTGCTCCAGTTCTCGTGAATTAATAGCCATAATCTTGTCATACTCCTTCTCGTCAAAGGTGACAGTCTTCACGTTGTCAAACACACCCAGTAAGTGAGCCTGGATGGTGTGAGAGTCGCTCGCTTGACCAAGAATTTCTAACAGTGCTGGATCAGACACAAAGAAAAATCGAGGGAACAGCAGTCTTTTCTTCTCCAGATACCTGTTAGAAAAAAGGTAGAAAGTCTTCACGCTGGGGCTACAAAAATTTCATTTACACAAACGGAGACACAACAGTAGTCGAAATAAATGTAAAATAGTCTAATACTTTAGTAGAAAGAGAACAAGTTTGAAATATGCAATTGAAGATCATAATCTGATGCCTCAACTATCAAATACCCCGACCATCTGCTAATTTTTACTGCGCACTCATCGTTCTAACAATATATGTGGGCAGTTTTTCAACAACAGTAATGGTCAGGGTATTCTGTAGTTAGTCCATCTGACAATCAAAGCATCATCTATTGTAATTTTAATTCAAATTTTCTGGGTTTTTTTCACATAAAGGCCACGGACGAAAATCTTTAGACATAACATCGGTAAGGTACGCACTACTCCAGACAAAGAACACTATAATCATCAAATCTTTATCGCACAGATATTTTCAAAGAGTTTCTAGAGTTTCATATGATTTTAAATTCTCCTAGCAAACAGAAACCTGGATGAATTCCTTGTTTGGGTGACTGCCAACAACTATATAACTTGTTCACCGAATATACTTATTTAGTGTCAGTCGGAATTTTTATCAAAGTTCTTGATGTGGAGTTGCAATGACGCAACCATGAGATAAAAACTATAGTCCTCGTTAGTAACTATACATGGATACATCTACTTTCACAGAGAAAACGTTTCTTGATTAATATATGTTTATCTGTAATTACTCTTACGACTTTTCCTGAGTTTTCGAAAACGTGTTGCAGCTGCTTGACCCTATTCTTGGAAAAACGTTTTCAGGCCAAAACCCCCTTAATTAATTTCCTGTATTTACGTAGTCGTTGAATCACTATTAAATCACTGTTTAAAACATACCTCTTGTTGACTCAACCTAAATTCCAAGGATCTATATGACAAAATAATCGGCGGTTTATCTGTACACAAGAGTTTTATACTTCTGATATTCTTGTTTTGTTTACAACAAACGCTAAAAGCTTACTCGAACTGCAAAATCCTAACAAAGCTGCAGTAAGTCGTGTTAATTCTCCTTTTTATGCATTACCTGGTAGCGTGTATTAACCAGATAATTTATTAACACAAAGTAAATGTTACTTTCCAAATACTCTTAGAAAAAAACAACTAAGGAGAGTTCTGAGAAAACTACTGGAAGTAAAGGAATGTCCTTGACCGTTCAACTCATGTACGTACCCACTGAGAGACTTCTGGCAGATCTCAAGCTGTTCGAGCAAGTGGGGCAACAATTGGCCCAGAGTGTCATCTCCGACACAACACTGTACCACGTTGGGGTTCTCATGCGCTCGCTGCATAATCTTCACCCACGACTTGTCAATCCCACTGAAACGCTTTGCTTCCTAAAATGTTGCAAAAGAAAATTTGAACACTGAAATCATACAAACAATTAGAGCAGGTAGTTTTCAACGACAAAGATACCACCAAACTCGTATGTCATCTTTGCCGAAACAGTTAAAATAATTAAAATAAGGCAAAATGTTTGATTATTATTTAAAACTTTCACCACACACTTTTCTCCACCAAATTTATTTTTTATAATATTAATAATGCTATTGAACAAGAAATCTTGACTACTGAAGTTCTTTTAACTTGGTGTACTTATTGTATAGTAAATTCGTAAATAGAGAAACTTTCACCCACATTTTTCAGGTTTGGTGCAAAAAGGTTGTGATCATGGCAACACAAAATTACAAATAATATTATACCATATATTTCATAACAGTAGAACAACAGCTACCTACCGGTTTGATAAACCAGTCATTTGAATTAGTAATGTTTCTTTCTGATTAACTTTAATTATCAATAGTTAATTGAGTTCAATGTCCGACACTTATTAATTCTAGTTTAACTGCCTACCAACCTGTGGTAACTGTTTTGCAATATCTCCACCCACAAAAACAGCTTCTAGATACACCCACAGATTCTGCACTATCAACCAGTTCTCGATTATCTCCGTTGAACCAGTTAGCTTTGCAACCCACTTCTGAATCTCGCTCTTAAATGGTGCATTGTATCTACAAATTAACAAAACAATGAGCTAGTTAGTACTTGTTGATATAGAGCTCCACCTGCAGTTCCATTCTTTGACTTTCACTCTAATTTCAGGAACTTGATTTTTAGCTACAGTTAACTTCTCCCTAAGCGTTTTTATTACTTTTGAGTGTTACAATCTTGTTTCTTACAGCAAAAGACAGACTGTACATCGACATTCCTTCTGTTTTACTCCATGACCCATGGATTTTACTGACACTGTCACACTAGTACATTGAACATCAGGTGCAATATACTGGCGATACAGCAACATAGTTTCCTGGTCGCAATTTGTTTTAGTAACCATAGATGTACTGTCAAACTGCAACTAAAACACTGAACTCAATTCTGTGTGGCGCGGTATCTGACATGGTCAAAGACGGTAACAATACATATCCGGCACCCAACTACGTTTTTCATACAAACTGTAGATTTTCAATTTTCTACATTTTCAAGTTTGTAAGTTAGCCAAAATCGCCGGGAAGACGGACTAATAAATACATACATACTGTATTGTACGACATACCATCCAGAGAGCATAGAAAGGGTGACCGACCTGTTACTGAGAAGAGAGCCCAGCACCATTAAACTGTCTTCCATCAGTGCCACAATGTCCGACGTGTCGCTCCCTTTCAACAGCAGTTCACCTCGGTTCTTGAAGGTCGAGAAGGTGAACACCTGTGTGCTCCAATCAGCGACAACTCCCTTCAGCTTGCTCTCAATGTCACGCTCCTTCACTGCTGCAATACAGATGTCCTGCAGGCCAAGAAGGAACATTGATAACCAAATAGATCTCAAGGGGGATCACACCTTGTCTTTATGTGAGTATGAGAACTGGAAAGGGGACTTCAGAAGGAACGCCCAACACCTAATCAAGGTGCTACTGCTAGGACAGATTGATGGAACCTGATTTCCTAGCTCTTTCCTCTCTCACTATCTCCCCCAAGAGGGAAAGGAAGAGCCTACAAACAACGCTAAAGACGTAAATATAATTCCCGAAACGCAACTTTTGACTCGATCTCTATTTCTTCAAAACTATTAAACTGCAGAACCCCTTTTTCTTCCAAATACTTCCAAAAATATACGTATAACTTCTCGCAAATCAGCTACTATAATGACATCCTTGTAACACTTTGTTCAAAAGTAAAGCTCGTGTCAATTCCATTATCGGAATCCAATCGGAAGGTCATTATAGCCACGAGCACCAGTGCCGTTTCTCCAGTAGTACAGAAGCATTTTGGAAGTTGCAGCTGAGTAGACACCAAACTGCCGATTGTCCGAGTTTCTACACTTTGGACTGCAGATGGCGTTTTTCTTTAATCACTTTAATTGTCACTAGCATTAAACTAATCTAGGCAATGGGTAGGTACAGCAATACTAGACTAAAGTGAGACAGTGTTCCAGCATTAACGGCATCTGATGGGAGACTGTTGTTTTACCAATAACTAGTTATCATAAAGCATTCTGTAGCTATTTAATATCTAACACTAACAATACTCTTGTCATATTCCAAACAATGTTGAATAACAACACAGTAACAGGTTGATTTATCAACCCACCTCGATGTCTTCTTTGTTCGGCAACAGCGGTGCACTCATGAGCTGTCTCAGCTGAAATGTCTCTGATTCAACATCAAGTGTAACCCCCGTCAGCTGTGAAATCCTGTCCCAGTGCCGCATCTTCATGGCTTTGTGGGCCATCATCTCCAGGAGAGGACAACACTCGCTAAAGTCGTCAATGGTCTTCTTCAGGTCAAGGAATGCTTGCCATTCCTTCAGGGCCTTGGGCAACTTCCGAATTCTATGTAGGAATGAATTCTCAAATGAAACTTTCATGATTACAATACAATTACCTCACTTGTCACAGTATCTCAACATAACTATCATAAAACAAATACAACTTGTAAACTCATCCTTATTTAAACATAATATTGTTAGAACGTTTACACCTTGAGGTGTCGTGTACTATTACAATCTTAAAAATGCATCAAAAACTCACTGGTGGGATCTGGAAAACTACCTCATGATAAATTACATTGGTATTTATTTCATAAAAATCTTGGTGCCATCGTTTGCCGTTGACACAAAAGTCAAGTCGAAGTTGCATTAAGCTTGGTAGTCAGCAATATCCGTATTCATACTTTTTTTACAGTTTTTTTTTACAAACTATTATACTTAGCTTTTCTTGGCTAGCAGTTTAAAGACATAGGTTTTTTACTCTTGAGAATGGTGAATGTTTTTAAATGCGGCAAGAAATAAATTGCGTTGCATCATAATCTTTGTTGAATGTAAACTTACTACTACTTATACAGGGATATTTTAAACTAGTTTACAACTAAACAGATGCTCCAGTATAATATCAAATTCAATGAATAAATATTAACCAATAATTTGATCTTCTCCTCCCCAGCCCGTGTAGAGACAGTGAAACAAATCTTCTTGCAAGGGCGGATTCTATTTATTTCAAAACGGTGACGCACCTGTTCTGATACTCCAGCAGTTCGTTGTTAATTTTTTCAATGTCGATGTCTTGCCACAGAATATCGTAATAACCGTTTACATTCTCAATTACGGCGTTGTATAAGCCATACAACTTCTGCAACAAACCCAGCTCTCTGCGAATCTGTTGAAGGTCAGGATACTCGGTGACCACCAACCCAAACAGTTCCTCACCACCTGAAACAAAATCAACATTTACTAACAACAACAAAACCAACAACAACATATCATTTACTAGGTGTAACCAGTTTTGAGGTGTGCTTATAACAACAACTTTATTTTCAATTATTACTACATAACTTTCAAATATATGAAGAGCTGAGGAATCAGAAAAAAACGCGATGAAGTCTTCTCTCTCTTCTGGCTGTCTCAGAATATCTCTGATTTTAACAACTATACTGCTTATCTAATTCCTTGAACCATGTATAAGTCGAACCCTTGATACTACCTGTTAGGGACCTTTAACAATCAGTGCGGCCACGGAGACGAGGAAGCGCAAACTGACATATGGACCTATACAAATATTTGCATGTGGGAATGCACCAGGTTTATCTTATCTCCTGGCTCCCATCGAGCAAAAATACAACGTGAAAAGCAAAACGTTTTTTGGTTTTGTGGAGAACGTAAGCGTCGCGAACAAATTGCCCTGTTATTAGTTTGGCTTACAACTGTCGGCTGCAGTTCGTGCCATTTGCACTCTACCGCAATAAATTATAAAAACTCCTGGGAGATTAGCAAACAAAACAGAACACAAGAAAGTGTATTTTCCGCAGTCGTCGTCCAAGCCGTTGCCGTCTCAGCTGCTAAAGATCGCTATTATCTGTACAAAGGCTACGCATACATAACTAACAAAAAATATTATAAAAAGGAACATCAGCATTAAATTCCACAAAACATACAATGTGTCACTTGGTCAATGATACACAAACACCAACAATGAATGGGACTGTTGACGTAGCATATCCTAGTTCCTTCTTAGCTTAAAATTAATAATAATAAGACTAATAATAATAACAATACTTATTTGAAGCATTCTACACTGTCTCTATGCTTTTACATGGGTAAAAAAAGTCTACGAAAATTACATGAGTACAGATAATATTACACGACCTAACAGTAACAACCTAATATCTAGTTATCTAAATACTAAATAAATAAATGTTAATAGGCCTGATCTATTATAACTAGTATAGTAGTTATGGAATAAAAAGGTCTTTAATGAAGACTTAAATCTGTATACATGGCGGCAGCAGTTCCATAATTTTTCCCTGCAACTGCAAATGACCTGTCCCCATAGCTCTTCGTGTTTGATTTTGGAATGACAAGGAAGTTTTGACCAGTTGATCTCAGAGAGCGTTTTGGCTTGTACAAAGTTAGAAGTTCAGTTAGATATAGTTAGGGGCTCGACTGATGAGAGCTTTATAAGTGATCAGTAGGTAGACGTCTTGCGTACCACACTCTTACTGCAATTTCGCACTCCCCTATTAACAGGTGAGCTTCAACTTTTGTCTCAACTAGGGTGAGTAATTGCAAATTGGTACTGAGAATCAACTTTGGTGATATAGAAGGAAGGGAAGCTGTACTAAGCTGCACCAGTCAGTGAAGTGTTTCTCACCTGAGTACGTCTGGAACTTGCGCCACAGTTCATCGAACCGAGCCTGGAATATGCTGAGGCGATCACTGGCCTCCCTGGGCGCAATGCCCACAACCATCGGCCCCCTGAGAAGTACAGAACAGCAATATTAAATATCCAAAGTCCAAACCCCAAAAATAACTATATCGAACAAATGTAAAACCAAATTTCGATTCGGCAAAGTTCATTATTTTGCTTTCTTTGTTTGTACATCAAATAATAATACTAACGACTGAACGATGTTTTAGCACCTACTTACTTAAACTTTTTGGTATCTTCAGAACTGTATACTGAATCACATTTCAAGTTTTCTTTTCTTGACACAGTTATTCAAGATATCATAATAAAAGGGCTCTTTCACAGCTTTGCATATGCTCAAACGTTTAATTTTTTTTTCAACAGCTTTATTTTTTTATTTTTTATTATTATTTTGTCAACAGCTTAAGGTGGCTCCCACCTGTTTTGCATTTTCCTGAGCCACTGAACTTTACAAAAGGCTTTCTTGCACATCATGATGG
>JAOBYH010008679.1:0-12928 GCA_025403525.1 Umimayanthus kanabou | reverse complement strand
AAAATAAGAATTCTGAAATAATTTGGTTCTGCAAAATGGAACAGACATATCTAGCTTACAACTGTTACGTGTGGATCTGTGCCCAAAACTGCAGCAAATTTTCTTGAAATTAGTAGAAAACATGTGTTTGCAACCTCAAATAAGAATAGAGTGGAAAAGAAAACATTAGAACAAATTTTGTCAAAAAGTTACAGTTTTCTTGTTCAAACTTTAATTTGCATAATTTGCATAAATTATAAGTTATGACGTCATCCAATTAACGTAAAAAGATGCACTCATTATTAGACTACAGGTACTAAAAATTTCATTTTGATTGCTTGAAAGCTTCAATTTTTACGTCGGAAAAACCTATGGGGGGGGTCCAAAAGACCCCCCCTTGGACGTTAGAGGGTTAAATCTCTCATTTCATAATTTTTACCCGAATTACAGCAACAGCATTTTAAAACAACTACTCTCCTTTCGAAATATCAAGTTGGTTTTGAAGAACTTCACAAAGACAAGCTGAACAAGCACTTTTTGCGAGAGAACTTTGGCACAACCGCCATCTTCCATAAACCAGACCCCGTTGCATGATGGGAAAACCGTAATATTTTGGGCGGAAAAGCCCAAACATTTGGCCTTTTATATATAAGTCTCGAGTCAGGTCTGCAATCTCCAAAACTATGCAGTCAGCTGCTTTTAACATTCAATCAAACTTCCAAAAATGAAGAAGGCAGGCCACTGAGACCTTTATACATGCTAACGGCCCCCTTGTCCATGAATGACAGAACCGCTGGATTCCCACATTTTCTGTCATGTTCCCAGTGCCAATAAAAATTTCTTCAAAATTGGTAAGGATTAAGCCTCCTCAGCCTTTTATGATGAGCTCCGGCACCCGTAAATGGTCATAGAAAGAGTAAAATTAGTTATTTTATGCATGAAACTCTGTCTAACGTTTCATCGAGCATTGCAGTCTTTCAAAAGAAATACAACTAAAGGCGGGCTGTGTCACGTGATCACCTGCCATAGCATGTGATATAAAACAATCTTTGTGGAGATGTTAGACTTTTGAGATACTCTCCCCACCCCCCAAGAAATTGAAAAAGTGTTTCATTTTTTTTCCAGTTATATTATTTTGGGTGTACCCGGGCCTTAACATGCAGTGGATAGTACCCAATTTCTAGACACCCACGCGGTTAAATTCAATATATACGTCCTTCAATAACCCAATCATATTTTTATATCACTAACATGTTATTTCTTCCTTATTGTTATTTGCTTAAGTTGAAGATTGTCTTTACACATTCAGTGCTAGAATGTACCACTCACTGACAATGATTCGCAACAAAACACATTTATTAACTTGAAATAATACTCTACAAACTGAAGAATTTGTTATATTGCAGCCCGCAGTTTTGAACTAAACTATACGACTCTGTGCACATCTTTCTACAGGAAACTGTATATTTTTGCTGCAAATGGGATTGCTCAAAATTAGTCTAGAAGTGACTAAAAACCCAAAAGTCGTTCTTAGAAATGTGATAACAATACTTCAAATTATGACTTGACATCTTCAATTAATGTAAATATCTGTTACACTTTACAGTTTCTAAAACTGAACGCAAAGCGATCAAAAGAGACATAAAATAAACTGGCACTAAACTTCTTATTAAAACTTTTTTTTGTGTTGGTAATACACATAGGCCTTGCGTTTTCTAATGAAAGTGGTACATGTAAGTTATACGATTCATACATTCCGACAATTTCTTTCCTCAGCAAAAATGTTTCTTTGCTTATAGATTTTTTTCTATTAATCTAAGAAAGTTCTGTATGTGTGCGATCTATATCTATTAAGAACAAGAAATGTATACAATTGTCCCAACTACTTTGTAACACCGGAAACCTCTAACATAAGACACAAGGACCTTCATCTTGGGCTTTCATGAGAGCCTGTAACGTAGCATTTTGAGTGTCGATCATTCTATTTATGTCTGCAGCGTGCTGTACTCGCTCGCTCCTCTGTTCCTCCAGGGTCGATGCCAATGTTTCACTATAATAGTCGTTCTGATCTTTCAGCGCTTGTCTCTCATCTTCTGCATTTTTCAACTGGACAAAAACAAAGTTATTCGGTTTATTTCACATCAATTTTTTTGATCCGTTATATTAACTAACATAAGAAAACGTTGCGTTCCCCCCCCAAAATCATATAATTCGCATGCCTCGTTCGTTCCCATACAAATGTTTTTAAACATACATACCTATATAGCACATGTCTGGATCTTGCCCACAGATGTCAAAATTAAACGCCCTTTTAAAAACCCGTTCATACGAGCAAGCGCAACTAAACAGACCACATGCTATCCAAAAGCAAAGGTGGTTGACAACGTACCCTGCCTATACAACCTATCAAATGCGAAGTGACCATGTACCCACGGCAGAATTTCGGGGCAAACTGAGAAAAACTTTTGTGGTCCTCAGATTCTGTGCGAAAACCCTACACTTTTCCATACCAGACCCTTAAGGGTGGCTCATACCCGTTTCGCCAATTGAGGGGAGTACCCCCGCGAACAATAAAGCTGCAGAAACAAATATAGAGCTTTGTATAGTAATACCTCTTGTTGCAATCTTCTATTCTCCTCCTGAAAAAGAAAGTAAGAGTTTTGATTGTCGTGCACAGCAGTTTGTCTACCAAACCTGCAACTTAACGAACCCTATACAGATGGCCTTAGTACAAGTGAGAACACGGTTGTTCCACTCCGCCCCCAAACCCTTACTCATTCAAACTCAAGTCCAGAACTTACAGGTGAGAGTTCACGGTAAACGCTTTTTTTATAACAACAAACTTTATGAGACTTCCGAAAAACTGAAAATTGAATAGAAAAAAGAACATTTATACCAAATATAAAGAATAATTTTCAACTTAGACACACAATCTCGAACTAAACTCTGGCTCAGCATCAATAAAACTCACTGGCAGACTCTTCCAAAAATGTAGAGCTGCACAACAAAAAAATGCTGTTTCAAAATGGTTTTTATGTTGCTGTTGTTGATGATGTCAAATGGTAATACAGATGTTGATGTTATTATTACTATCACTACTATTCAGTGTTATTTATAATATTATAACTATTATTATTGTCATTATTAATATTATATTTACCCTAGTATTACACTACTACTACTACTACTACTACTACTACTACTATTACTACTACTACTACTACTACTACTTCTTCTTCTTCTTCTTCATCTTATTATTATTATTATTATTATTATTATTACAATTAATTAATACAATTATCATTATTATCGTTACTGATGCTGCTGTTGTTGTTTTTGTTTTTGTTTAATAAATGACTTAAGAAATAAATATTATTATATCTATTATTGTTATCATTATTGTTGATGTTGTTTTTGTTGTTGATGACGATGACGATGATGCTGTTGTTGTTGTTGTTATTGTTGTTGTTGTTGTTGTTGTTGTTGTTGTTGTATGGTTAATTCAGGGCATGATGTCTTCGATGTATTTTAAACCTAAAATTTGATCTTCGATTCCCAAATTCTTCTAGGTCCAAGATTTTTCGGTTTATCCAGCTGAGTACGTATATTTAAATCTTACCAGTTCATCCCTGTGTCTTTCAGTCTCCTACCAAGTGAAGCAAAATGGCAAAATAAGATTTAAGAGACAAAGTTAAATTTCAATGAGCACAAACTTCTGGGTCTTAGAATACACGAAGAAACCAATATTACCTTCTATACTGGATTGGGTAATGCTTATAATTTCATTGTATACATGCAGAGCTGCAACTAAGGCCGGTTCTGACTATACGTTGCCACTGAACTGGGTATAAAATAAAACAAACGGTTGATACTTTTTCATTTGGAAGACTAGTTTTGAAAAACAACTGTTTTTTTCTGCGTTGGCGACGCGAGTAAGCTGAATGTGGGTTTGATCAACAAGGGTTGATATCATGGTATGTTTTTCGCCCGTGAGGTTAGGTGTGTGGCTGACGTTTCCAGCGTTAGCCCTTCGTCGGAGCAAACTTTTACATTTGGTTGCAAAAGGCAGACTTTTCTCTTCAAAATAAGAAAGTTTTTTAAAGGTCATAGACTACAGATATACATTGAATGGATTTCTCAAATACATAAAATTTCTGTTTAAAGTGCATGCAATTTTAAACTTCGCGAATTTCTATAGATTCATTCCCATTAGACTACAAAACAACTTCTTCCATTGCCAACTGAACTCCGAGATTTGAGGTTTTTAAGCAACGAGTTTGGGGTTCGGTCGTTAAATGGCAATGAGATTGGAATAAACTCGGTTCGGACCGAGCCACGAGGTTATTAAGAGGGTTATATTAAACCCAGTTAACTTCGCAGAACTGTTTAATTTTACACGGTAAAAAGAGATGGCCTAGAACTTAAGCACCGGCCGCTAGAATAATGTACATGAAGTATTTGAACAGACAATTATAATGGTTGTTTAATCTTTACTATTATTTTGAGTTCGAACTATTCTGAGACGCAAAACTCCATCTAGTTATAAGCCTAATAAATTTGTCCGTTTAAAATAGTGTAACGTCCAGCCGTAGCGAGACAACAAATCACTGATACACTTGCTCTTAGTGATAAGGGGAAAACGGCAATCAAAACACAAGTGGTCATTGATTAGTCACATGTGACAAAAGCAACTGAGAGATAATGATGAAAACCATTTTCTGCTTATCAAAATACTACCTCCTTCAAAATACAGACGCCTATGCATCTGAGTCATTATAATTTCCACGCATGTTTCTGAGTCCATAAAAATGTGTTTTTCTATCCTCCTCCCCACTCCCCCCAACCCAACCACCCCCTCCCTCTCTTTTACTACGCACCTCTTGTTGCAGTTTTAGGGCTTCAATACTACTGTTCAGACGTTGGATCTCTTGGTTTTGAGTCTCCATTGTGTGCACTCTGCCTAGGAGAGCCTGGCGCTGGTGTGGCAAAAAAATATCATGATGATGTCATTGTGATGTTTCAAACAATGGCTTAAGTTTCTGATAAAATCATTTGGCATAATTAGAAAACAGAAAACAGAAAGTTGCAAAATATGGTGTATTTTTCTTTGTTTGTAGCTAAATCTCTGTCTCAGACTCCTCCTCACTACACTACATTAGGGAGACTAAACCCCACGTTTGACGTTTCCTGCAAATGGCCAGAGAGATTGCACTAGCGAGAATTCAACGGGTGTTAGCGTTCGTAAAAACGTCAAACCTGAACCTCTATTTCATCTATTAAAAGTCCAAAAATTGGAGTTTCCGATCAAAACAGACCTGCTTTCTAGCGTTGAACAACAAAGTGTTGATCACTTTTTCATCTCTGCCGTTCGCCGGGCAACGTAAAAAGGTAGACGACCCTGCAGTTCAAAACCGCCTTCGTCAGATTATTCTGATATTTTTGAAATATAGTTCTCTTTGGGCAAAACGGAGCTTTTCTACCAAATCTGTTACCGGTTAACGAATTATAGATATCTTTAACAAGAAAGACCAGAACAACGACTATCATCATCATCATCATTATTATTATTACTATTACTATTATTATTATTATTATTATTATTATTATTATTATTATTATTATTATTATTATTATTATTATTATTATTATTATTACTATTACTATTATTATTATATCTGTTATATCTATTATTATCATTATTGTTGATGTTGTTTTTGTTGTTGATGACGATGACGATGATGCTGTTGTTGTGGTGGTTGTTGTTGTTGTTGTTGTTGTTGTTGTTGTTGTATGGTTAATTCAGGGCATGATGTCTTCGATGTATTTTAAAAGATTTAAGAGACAAAGTTAAATTTCAATGAATATAAACTTCTGGGTCTTAGAATACACGAAGAAACCAACATTACCGTCTATACTGGATTGGGTAATGTTTATAATTTCATTGTATACATGCAGAGCCGGTTCTGACTGTTATATACGCATGAGAGACTATACGTTGCCACTGAACTGGGTTCGTTCGCCGGACAACGTCACATGTGGGGCTCAAACTCCCTATTGACACATTGTGTAGTTTCTATGGCAACAAGAAATACTTTATCATTTTTTCCTACCATTTAAGATGTCGACCAGAAAAGTCAAGTAATGAACGAAAATATCAAATCAAGCAAATTCAGTCTACATCAAAAGATCTATAGAAAAGGAAGTTTTCGGAAATTTAACGACAACAACAACAACGGTGCACTACACGTCACTCTGTACAAAGGACTGTAGGCTCATTGAATAAAAAACGGTCAGTAGATAGGGGGAAATTCTGAAAAGAAACAAAACGTACCCAGAATACTCTGCTTTCTACGTTGAAATTTTCCACTTTCTTAACAATTTATAGTAAGATGGGGGTAGCCTCTTCGATTAGTATCATGTTGGCAATTTTTGCGTTATCGATTGTTTTTCAGTTCAATAGACCATTAAAAAGTATTAGTTTTATCATACTAGTTGCTGTTACTTACTAATTTCTAAAGAACAGCCACTAACGTCACGTGAGAATGATGCAAATGGTTCACTGCTTGTCGACTGCGAGCAAATAATCGCTTTCGAATGACTTGGTCCATATATATATTCAAGCACTAACATTTGGTGAAGTTTGTAGTATAATTATTTGATAATAAACTGGCAGAAAAACCGAGGAAAATTAGTTCTCTTTGAGCAAAACGGAGCTTTTCTACTAAATCTGTTTCTTAACGAATTATAGATGTCTTTGACAAGAAAAACTAGAATAGCAACTTTATTATTATTATTAGTAGTAGTAGTAGTAGTATTAGTATTATTATTATTGCTATTGCTATTTTTATCGTTATATTTATTGTTATTGTTATTGTTATTGTATTTGCTATTGCTATTGCTGCCTCCCAAAGTCCAACCCCTCGTCCACGCCGTGGGAGGTGGGAAGCAGGCAAAGTATGGGATTTCCAAACAGGGTGATGCATGGTGGGCACTGTTCTACCCGCGCCGCTACGGTTACCATGAAGGCCTGTTAGGATCAGTACTCAGAAACGCCTACTAGCTAACGGGGCTCTGGTGAAGATGTGCGGGCCAATCCCCCACTCAGTGGATTGTTGAATGATCACTGAAACATCAAGAGTTAGTAACTACCGGCGCGAATTTGGATTAGAAAAGCCTTCAGATAGAAGAGCAAGTATGACACAGAGTAGATAAACCCGCAAGGAATCTACACTGTCGAAGCTTCTGACGCCAAAGACGATTACAAAGATAGGGACGTGGAATGTAAGGTCCATGTATGAAGCAGGCAAATCAACTACAATTGCGAGAGAAATGTGAAACTATGGTTTGAAAGTACTCGGGTTATGTGAAACACGATGGACTCAAGTAGGACAATTTACATAGACAACTGGTGAATAAATTTTGTATTCAGGCCATACAGAGGTAAAAGCACAACATACACAGGGGGTCGGAATCATGCTGTTAAAAGAGGCACAGAAAGCGCTTATCAGCTGGGAACCAATTAGCTCCAGAAATTCAAAACAAGACATCATAGAATCAAGCTAAACATTATACAGTGTTATGCACCGACGAACAATGCTGATGATGCAGTAAAGGAAGATTTTTACGACAGGCTGCAGGCAACTATGGATAAAATAAAAGAGAGGTTACTATACTGATGGGGGACTTCAATGTAAAAATTGGGTCAAACAACACAGGCTACGAGAGGATTATGGGTAAACATGGGCTTGGTCAAATGAACGAGAATGGGGATCAATTAATAGTCATCAGAGGTTCAGTATTCCCACATAAAGAAATACACAAGGCTACCTGGGTTTCCTCTGACCAAGTAACTGAAAACCAGATCGATCACAGAGGTATTAGCAAGAAATTCGGGAGAACCATGCTACATGTTAGGGCCAAACGCGGGGTAGATGCAGCGTTGGATCACCAGTGTCAAAACTGCAACTCAAGTTGAAAAGGTGTGAAATAACAACCAGCGCAAGGACCAAGTTTAATGTTCAACTCTTACAAGACCAAACGTTTGCAAATGCCTTTCAAATAACCCTGCCTAAGCACTGAAGGACATGCAGGGAGAGGATGAAGATGACATCAGTGACAACATGTAGTACTACTGGCATAATATCGAGTAAATATGGACTAAAGCTTGTGAAGAGGTTGTTGGGGAAAAGAAGAGACAGCATAAACCCTGGATAACAGCCGAAACACTTAAGAAAATAGAAGAGAGGAAAGCAGCAGTATTCACAAGTAGATAAAGAGGTTCGAAGGAGTAGACAAGCGTAGATATACTGAAGATCTAGCTAAACAGGCACAAGAAGCAACGTTCGGCGCAAAGGAACATGAACTTTATGACACAGTTAAAAAGCTAGCTGGAAAATATAAACAGTCTTCGAATTCTAGGCCAGTGTGAGACAAGGAAGGGGAAATCTTGACGAAAAAGGAAGACCAACTAAAAAGATGGGCAGAACACTTTGAAGAGTTACTTAATATACCAGCTCCAAGTAAGATAACAGATATACCACCAGCAGAAAATCCACTACCTATATAAACTGTAATACACCAACCGAGTAAGTACGTAGGGCTATTCTAGCATTGAAAAAATGGAAAAGCGGCAGGACCAGACGAAATTCCCGCGGAAGCCTTAAAAGTAGCCCTCTGCACATCAGCGGCTATGTTGTGGAAAATCATAGAAAGAATTTGGGAAGAAGAGAAAGTGCCAGAAAATTGGAAAGAAGGTTTTCTAGTTAAGTTACCAAAAAAGGCGACCAAAGTAAATGTGAAAACTAAAAAATGCTTAAAAGACTGAAAACTGCACTATATAAGAAGCTGAGCGATCAGCAAGCTGGGTTTCGACAAGAAAGATCATGTATAGACCAAATAACAACACTGAGAATCATTATCAATGTCGACTTTGAAAAGGCATTCGACAGCCTCGATAGAGAATCCTTGTGGAAACTAATGCGGCATTATGGAATACCTGAGAAACTTATTGTAATTATTAAGAGTACCTATGATGGAATGTCTTGCAAAGTATTGCATAAGGGCAGCCTAACAGACAATTTTGAAGTAAAAACAGGCCGAGACAAGGCTGCTTCCTGTCCCCCTTCTTGTTTCTGCTAGCTGTGATCTTAATCATGAGAGAAAGTACAGGAGGAAGAAAAAATGACATTCAGTGGACGCTATGGGACCAGTTGGACGATTTGGACTTTGCCGATGATGTTGCTTTACTAGTGCAAATATACAATCAAATGCAAGAGAAGACTACTCAAATTGAGGAATCCGTCAGCAGGAAAACTCTGCCTTTCAGTTAGCAAGGGTAAAACAAAGTCCATGAGAATGAACACCTGCTAACCAATAACATGTGCAGTCCCATAACGTTGGAGAAAGGAGCCATCGAAAATGTTCATTGTTTACATACCTGGGAAGTATCGTTAGCACCAACGGACGAACAGATGGAGACGTTAAAGCCAGAATAGGAAAAGCCAGAGCACTATTCAACATCTTGCAGAAAATATGGAAGTCTAGGGACATAACAATATCGACCAAAGTGCGAATTTTTAATACTAATGTCAAAACTATCTTACTCAGTTATGGATCTGAAACTTGGAGGATTTCAAGGCCCATCTTAAAGAAAGTCCAAGCATTCATCAACAAGTGCCTTAGAAGAATTATGAGAATATGGTGTCCGGAAACCATGGGGAATGAAGATCTATGGGAGAGAACGGGCCAAGAACCAGCTAAATGTTCCATCAGCAGGAGGAAGTGGGCATGGATAGGCCACACCCTGAGAAAGCCAAAAAAACATCACCAAACAGGCTCTGGTGTGGAACGCATCGGGAAAACGAAGCCGTGGAAGACTAAGGCATACGTGGAGAAGAGAGATGGAGGCAGAGATGGTGGCAGAAGGCTACAACTTGAAAAGACAGGAGAAGATGGCCCCAAATCGTGTTAGAAGGAAGCTAATTGTTGATGGCCTTTGCTCCGCCACGGGGTAGAAGGGCGGTGATGATGATGATGATTGCTATTGCTATTGCTATTGCTATTGTTGTTGTTATTGCTATATTGCTATTGCTATTGCTATTGTTTTTGTTCTTGTTCTTGTTCTTGTTCTTGTTACTGTTACTGCTACTGCTACTGCTACTGTCACTGTCACTGTCACTGTTATGGTTATGGTTATTGTTATTGTTAGAAAGATAAGCCCTTGAACGAGAGGAAAGAAGAAGTCAAGAACTCCCTACCGCTGGGAACCAGAAGTACTGTCGAGCTAGCCTCGGTGAAGGGCGCATCCAACTGGCTAACGGTGATCCCTATCAAGGACCTGGTTTTCAATTTAAACAAGCGAGAGAATCTTTGCCTCCTACATGCCAAGTATTTTATTTACGGATGTAATTATAGAAAAGAAAAACCGATTTTCTCTAATGTTATAAAATACCTCTAATCAAAGCATGTTGTCGAGAAGTATATTGCAGAAAAGAACAATCAAATAGAAGAGCACAGGAAAAGATGGGATTGTGTTTATAAATATTTACACTCAATCAAAAATCCAACTGGCACTAACTCATAAATACAAACTGTGTTGTAATTTTTCATTTTTTTTCCTTTTCTTGTAATGTATTATGTATTGTTCTTTTTTTAAAAAAATGTTGTAAGAAATGTAAAAAGCTTCGCTATAACTGGGAAATCTCCGCCGTATCAAAAACATGCGTTTGCGGGGAACCAGTTAGACGTGGATCATGCAACGATTTGCCGGCAGGGCGGCTTCGTTATCCAACGTCATAATTACGAGTTCCATCATGGGTTTTGGGAGCGGAGGCACAGAGCTGTTGTCTTTGACGTCCGCGTGTGTCACCCAAATACAGATTCATACAGAGAGAAGAGCCCCAAGCAAGTCTACCGACAACGAAAAGTAACGCCAATACGCTAGCAGGGTTATGGAAATCGAAAAAGGTACATTCACACTTGGAATGGCCGAGGAATGACGGTGGAGTGTAAGAAGTACCACAACACACTTGCCGCACTACTATCAATCAAGAAGGGCTAGATCTACGCAAGTACAGTGTCGTGGCTGAGAGCGAAAATCTCCTTCGCAATTCTACCCTTGGCTCTACCCTGTCTGAGAGGCTCAAGAACAGTAAGACGGACTGTAATTTTTATCGATTTTTAATGAGTTGTAATTTTTAAATTAGAATTCTTCAACCTTTTTTCCTATATATTTTTAAATTAATGCATTGGACTCATGTATCGTAATTATTGAAAATTATTATTGTTGTTGTTGTTATTGTTGTTGTTGTTGTTGTTGTTGTTGTTGTTGTTGTTGGGTTCAAAGGTTGTCACAGCCGAGGGGTGGCAATGGGGATAAGCTGTGCGGTCGCGACTGTCACTCTCGCATTGGTCTCCACAGCCACAACAGGCGCTGCTCAAGCCGAGCAGACAGTCTGGACACTTAGGGTCAGATGTAATATCCCATGGTCAGCCATGACCGACGGAGGCCTACTACTATTATCATTATTATTATTATTATTATTATTATTATTATTATTATTATTATTATTATTATTATTATTATTATGTCTATTATTGTCATTATTGTTGCTGTTGTTTTTGTTGATGATGATGACGACGATGCTGCTGCTGCTGCTGCTGTTGTTGTTGTTGTTGTTGTTGTTGTTGTTGTTATTGTATGGTTAATTCAGAGCATGATGTCTTCGATGTATTGTTAAAAATTTGGTCTTTGATTCTCAATTTCTTGTAGGCCAAAGATTTTTCGGTTTACCCAGAATACGAAACATTTAATTCTTACCACTTCATCCATGTGTCTTTTAATCTCCTACCAAGTGAAACAAAATGTCATATAAGTAATAAGATTTAAGAGACAAAGTTAACTTTCTATGAGCACAAATCTTTGGGTCTTAGAATACACTAAGAAAACAACATTACCGTCTATACTGGATTGGTAATGCATATAATTTTAACTCTATACGTGCAAGACTGCAACTAAAGCCGGTTCTGATTATTATGTAATACGCTTGAGTGACAAAACGTTGCCACTGAACTTGGTATAAAATAAAACAAACGGTTGACACTTTTTCCTTTGGTTGCAATGGCAGACTTTTCTCTTCAAAACAATAAAGTCACAAGCAGTTTAAACGTCATAAACTACATTGAATAAATTATTAATTTCTTACATTCACTGAAAATTGATGTTTAAAGTGAATATGAACTCGCCTAGCAAAATTATTTAAACTTCGATCTTAGAGAACTTCTAGTTAATTCCGATTAGACTACAAGCCAGGTAGTTTTGAGCAATGAGTTTGGGGTTCGGTCGCGAAATGAGGTTATTACGAGGGTTTTATTCAATCGAAATAACTTTGCAGAGCTGTTTTAAAATTTTACACGGTAGAGAGAGATGGCTTATAATTTAAGTACCGCTAGATTGTTGCACATGAAGTATTTGAACAGACAATTAAAATGGTTATTAATCTATACTGGCATTTCAAATTCGAACAATTTTGAGACCCAAAATTTCATTCCATTTTGAAACTCAGCGCAAAATCCCTTCGAATATAAGCATCCCACCCTCTTTGAGTATAAGCCCACTCCCTATTATATCAAAATATAAGAGGGAGTGGGTTTATACAAAATTATATCATTATATACATATATCTGAAGTACTGTTTGAGGACAATGCTGTTGTGCGAACTGCAAACGACATTTGTATTCAGACAGTATTTATTTGTATCCAGACAGTATTACAGGTGTTAATTATAGGTGTTAAACTTGCTGGTCCAATGTTTTGGGATATATGTATATAAAGATCTAATTCTGATGGGTTCAAAATTTTCGCAAACAGCTGTATATTTAACAGTTATTCCCCGAAGTGGAGGTGAATAGTGAGCAATTATTCACCGAAGTGGAGGTGAATATACTGGGC
>JAOBYH010008568.1:0-10566 GCA_025403525.1 Umimayanthus kanabou | reverse complement strand
AACAACAACAACAACAACAATGACGATAACAACAACCACGACAACGTAAAAAACAACAATAATAATTATGATGACAATGATGAAAACGACAACAACAACGTCTAAACAATAACAGCAACATTGATGACAAAAACAACAATAGCAACAACATCAAAGCAACCACAAAAATGACGACGATAATAAAAATAGTCAACAACGAATTAGATTACCGTGTACCATTTGGTCCCATTACTTAGTTTGTTCTAAATTGAATTAGCATTCTATCTGTACTTGGTAGTTCAAAATGTGCGGTAACTTTTACCATGTTGTGTTTTCCAGTGAAGAGAAAGCTCTATCATATGAAGAAATACCGTTCTCACCCATCCAAGAAATGTTGCGGCTGCTGTGGTTGCGGTTGCTGTGGCTGTGGACACTGGTGCTCCCCAGGAGGAGGAGGGTCACCCTGTAACCACTGCTGTGGGGGTTTTGAGTGCTGTCAACCTTGCTGCGGGTGCTGTGGAGGGGGAGGCTGCGGCTGCTGTGGTGGTTGCGGTTGTCACGGACTCAACTTTCCAGTCACGTTTGGTGCTTGCACAGAAAATCCTTGCTGTGCCTGTTGTTCTAAGAAGCCCCCAAAAGGAAAATGCCAGTGGCCGTGCATGTGGCCCTGCTGCTGTACATGTACTCCCCCTAAGTTCCAGTTCTCCCCGCTCAAGGCCAAACCAATGTGTAAATGCCCTCACAAGGGAAAATGCTGTAGTGGATGCTGCAGCAAGCAACATGGTAGGAGTCAGTTTTGTGATCTTTTTATTACAGCCACCGCATATATAGTGGCTTGAAAATAGCGGTTGGGGGACGGCGCTGACTGGTCGCTTGAAGTGAGGAAGGGGCCAGTAAAATAATTTTCTCAGTAACTCTTTTAATTTTGCCACTACTTGCAAGGGTATTCTTATGATTAGTATTAAAAAATTTTCTTCTTTGCAGTTGGATATTTGTTATTTATGTTGCATTCATAAATTATAAGAAAAGGCAGAATTATGATCATTACAATTGTGTGCACATCGCCTACTTGTTTTTAATAAGCTTTTGTTTTATTTTTATCTCGATTTATGCTACCCTTATTAAAATAAAATTTGGTTTAAAGTTTAGGAACACAATTGAAAACATTGAAAACGATTAACAAGTGACTTTAAGGATCTTGTAATAGTTATCGCAAATTCCTACCTATTTTTTGTTTGTTTCGTTTGTTTCTTTTCATTTTCATTTTTTAATTAGTAAGCCAGCAGAAGATTTCACTATCTCAATAAAATTTATTCAAAGCGATTTCCTAATCTTTACTTCGAGATGTGCGACTTTGTTTCTGTCAACTTCAACCTTCTGAACTCCGCTACATTTCCTTCTTTTCTTGTGCAGTGGAAAGACACGAGGAAACTGGTTGCAAGCGATGTGGATATCAATACGGTCCGTACGGCTACGGTGCAGGGTATGGGTTTAACCCAGTGATACCCTATGGAGCACCAGCTCTTGGATGGGGTCTGTGTGGGGCTCCCTATGCTGCACTCTATCAGCCACCCCCATTCCTGTATTAAGGCTCGGTGAGTTAAACCAGAAACATCATCTATATTGTCCGTTAATCTCACCTGCATTGTAAAGTGTCAAACATACAATTAGGAGGCTCTATTTGTTTGTTAGACTATACGCAGTTTAACATAACAGCAATTCACGTTTCAGATTAACTTCAATACTCTGCCAACAGCGGCTGTTCTTGAGTTGAAAGAAACGTTTTCAATACACAATATAAGTGTGGCACCTATTAATGCTTTAACAGTTCTAGCGCTGGTAGAACACAGTTCTCCAGTCAAAGTTTCATCCCAAAACTCTTGCTTTAAAGTTTTGCAACACTTCCTGTAAGTTGCTTCTTAACTGCGTTTCAATCATGTTTAACACAGCCCTACAATTAGTCACGGAAATAGGAAGTGTGTTCTCTGTCAGCAAAGTCCACGTCAAATGTATATGACATTTGGTAATATAAATGTTTAGTCTCATTTGTCCGTCAATTTCGCGTACAACTTCTCTTTAAAATAGTTACTAGTCAACTGGCACTTGCCAATTCTCATCAGTTGTTATATATCTTGAAGAGTACGCGATTTTTGATTGGTTGATCAAGTGAATGTTTCCAGAAACTAAGAGTAGCGTTCATAGATGAAATGCATTTGTCCCAACTTTACGATTCACCAATTATCCATTTGCAATCGCATTTGCCCCACACATCCCTTCAAACATTTCAAAACTAGTCTCGGCTTCAGTTTTAGACTGTAACAACAAAGAAAATCACTTAAAAAATAAATTTTAGATGAAAAGAGAGTTGGTAAAGGGACAAGATAACAGTCAACAACACACCTACATTGTACACTTACAATTACAGTATATAATACACATAGTACATATTCAGAAGATGGGACTTATTTCTGACTGTGCAGAAGATAAGGTTAGAATTGTTTCTTGAATGGATTGGGTTTTTTTGCTGCATATCTGGTATTGTAGTGATGAATTTCTGATGAAGTTTTAATACAGTCTCCAAAAATAACTGGGACATCAATTCCCTCGGGTAAGCAAAACCCATGTTCCACGGAACACCAGTCAACAACTACACATTGTTTAAAGTATATGAGAATCAAACGAAACCTGGCAAACATTCATGCTCGTTTAATCCAGGCGTAGACATTGGATTGACAAAAAATACCTGTGAGTTAACATTAATGCCTTGAAAAGAAAAGAAAAGAAGGATCTTAAAAATGCAAGGTCCTGTTGATCGAATATAACCCTTACCAACGCATAAAAGTTTATGTGTGCCTTATTTTGATTGGACAAATAGCAAATTGAACAACCCGGCAAAGAGTAAAAAAGTTTGAAAACACAGAAACTAATGTTTGAGTATCTGAAAAAAACTAGACATATATTTTATATGTATGTATTGATTATCAATTGGAAAACTATTACAATAAACTAATAATTTGTTGCTGGAACAAACTGTTCTCATCAATTTCTACCTTGAATTGCAGGTGATGATTAGGTGAATCAAGATTATGGCAAAGGACATCAGCAATTCACTTCCAGTCTTTGGCGATTTTCGTTAACCAGTTTCAATATTGTTTTTATTTTACTAAACTGAATGAATACCTGATCCTAATCGAATAAACCACTGCCCGTTAATGACTTGTATACAGTTATTTAACATAAGATTTTAAAAATAAAATATTTAAATCTCTATTAATAACTTGACCATGATACAAACTTCATGGTAATCAAGAATTGTTTTATGATCGACATTTTCTTACCTTTACAATTAGTTCTTTCTACAACTGAAGCTTTTCGATACGTATTTTCCAATTTAACACGGCTGTGTATTAGTTGCTACCAATAATACTGTACGGTACAGACTTTGCATTAATGGTCCAAGTTTGCGTCAGCTGTTAGGACCAAATAAAGTTCTTATCCGAAGTTTCTTTTCTCTTTGTGTTCTTGGGGAAGAAGTATTTCAATATTGCAACATTTTTCCCGATTTTTTGGTCCACCGCCAAGGAATGTGGACCATGAAGGGATATCTAGTAAGCGTTGGACTTAAATACAACGCTAAAGCTTTATTCCGATTCATTCAAATTTTAGACAGTTGGTAGGTATGAACACTTTCAGAATAAACATACTGACTTTAGATTAGCGTTTCACTACATACTACTCTCGAGGTTAAAAGCAAGCCAAATGATCTCCGGGGGTCTTTTGTACTCGAAAATCGAGTACCACGTTAACGATTTAACAAATAGACAAATGATATCTTTGTTTTCTAAAATACATTTCAATCAAATTTAGTCAAACAATTGTTGTATCAGAACTGTAAGTCAAGCACTACCGTGGTTTTGTTTTATTTCAGCCGCACATGCTCAGTTTACAATCAATGAGGCTATTACTCAGAGGCTGTGTTATGCTATATTGTTAGAATATCACTACGTATTCCGACTTTAATATACATGTAGTCTTAATCATTAAGTGTCCTGCTTGAGTCAGCAGAAATAACTGATTGCCAGTTCTGTTTCACAATCTTCACTGCATTGGTGAAATTGGAGAAAGCGCAACTAAGCAAAAATACGGCTTCTGATCAAAGGTACATGTACGCGCCTTGTCGAACTCCTCCTATCTCGGTTCCGGTTACTCCGAGCAAAAACCCATTACCTTTGGATACTGTTGTGTAATGAGCAATCTCAAATACCTCTTTTTGAAAAAAATGTACGCACTTCCCTTGAGCGTTCGAGAAATATCAGAAAATTAATACATATTACCACCTACAAACGTATGACAACAGCTTTCGAGATGTTCTCTACAAGTTCTTGGTAAAATATATCGTAAATGTAAACATCTGAAATAAGTTAGCACGTTATGAACAAGAAACGACTTCGTTTGATGTAACTGATTTGATCACATGTTAATAAACTGTATTGCATTCTGTGTTGCAGGTTGTAATAGATGTCGGCTCAGAGCGTCTGCACACAAGAGACAGTTTGGCCCGTGGGGTGACATGCCCGGTGGGGGATGTGGTGGGGGCTGTGGTGGGGGATGTGGCTGTGGAGGATGCGGTGGATGCGGGTGTGGAGCTCATCACGATTGCGGACACTGTGAGTGGGGTAAACCCGGTGCGGGCTGCGGGTGCTCTAACTGCTGTGGGGGATTCGAGCACCCCATCGCTTGCGGGGGCTGCGGGTGCGACTGCTGTCCAAACCTCAACTTTCCCGTTACATTCGGTGCATGTACCAATAACCCGTGCTGTGAGTGCTGCAAGGAGAAGCCTCCCCCCGGCGTGTGCAAGTGGCCGTGCATGTGGCCCTGCTGCTGTGAGTGCACGCCACCCAAGTTCAAGTTCAAACCCCTGGAGGCCAAACCTGTTTGTCACTGCCCTAAGAAAGCCCCAGGGTGCACTGCGTGCAGTGGCCATGCCAAACGTAGCGGTAAGTTTCTAGTCAGTGTGGTATTGATAAAACGTCTTGTCAGGTATAGCAATAGTGAAATATATTCCTTGTTACTCTAACTCTCCCGTCTATAAACTAAACAATAACTGTTATTTCTTATATTTTCGAGGTATGAACGTTACGTTAGCTTCTGAACAGATTTGGGATCACACCAAAGAGACAGCAAAAACAGTTTCTACATGCAAAACTACTGTTTTAAAAAATAAATTCTTATTACAGCTATTACACAAAGTACACTTACCAAACAACCTTAATTAGTTACAAAACACAGTTCAAAACTACAATTGCTAATTGGCAACGTTAAATAATGATTTGTTTTTTGCACTCACAAAGGAATTGCTTTAACACTCGTAACAGTATCTGGCTTAAATTGTCGTCAAAGTATGCATTTCATATTAGCATCCTTTCAGGAATAATTTTGTTTTAATTGTTCGTGGGAGTTTAATAAAGCAATGAAGATATTCTGCTGTTACACCGTAATAAAGGACCATTAAATTACAGAAAGACATCAAAATATTTTGTTACAGTCATGAGAGTAAAACATCATATCACTGACATGCTTTGCATGGTTTTTCTTGTTGACACGTAGGACCACTTAAGACTACAAAGCGAAAATGTGGACACCGCAACAACAGTTTGATGTACCGTGGTTTCATCCAGTATCCCGCCATGCACTTAGGGCTCGGCTATACAGGAGTCTTCCACTATCCGTATCGGATTCCATTCTCTCCATACTAGCTGAAGAGGTAATTTCTTTATGCTAACTCTGACAATGCTAGGGTGGTATCTCAAGGCGTCAAGGGTTAGGAAATTGAAGGAGTGGCTCTCATTTAGGTTCTCCATCACAATTTGCATCAAACACCTAAAACGAAGTGGAGTTTCGGGACCCAAGAATCGTCACTTTGTCTTAGTCTTTTGTCTT
Source organism: Umimayanthus kanabou (assembly GCA_025403525.1). NCBI lineage: Eukaryota > Metazoa > Cnidaria > Anthozoa > Zoantharia > Parazoanthidae > Umimayanthus > Umimayanthus kanabou. Next base: position 4,647 of record JAOBYH010008568.1, on the reverse strand, counting down.
AGGCTTGTATGTTCTGGTTAAACTTCACTTGCCTTTCCGCCAAAGTGATTCCAGTTTGTGTGTTTACGTTTTTAGACGTTACGAATATTAATATTTTAAGGTGAATTCAAAACATAAACTTGACAGCATACCTTACGAGACATCTAACAAAGAAGTGCAGGTGGAAATCCTTTACTGCTTTCTCGCCATCAGTATTCGCTACAAAATGGTTCCAAAAAACACACGTGCTCCTTTATCAAGTTAACCTTTCTCATAGGAACCAGATACAGCTATTTCAAAGTGCGCAGACATCTGCAAAGGGCAACGCCAATCACGAAAGGGATTGTGGGAACCCTGTAGTTTACACGTGTACCATCCATTGCTCTCTACTTTAAGAAAACGAAAGCAGAAAAGCACAATACTATACAGTTTTGCTAAATAAAATTGGGTCAATAGCAACTTAGCAATTACAGAAACAAGTGAATTGAGGTCTGGGTATGGTGCGTGTGGAGAGACAACATCAAAATAATGTTATAAATGGCAATACATTATATTAAAAGTTGCGGAGGAAGAAAAAATGCTGTAGCCATGGGCTACATTTGCGTTAGTTTGCTTGATAGTACAAGATACAAAATTTTTATCTAGTTTTTGTTTGATTCAGTAAAACACTTGTTACAGTATTAGTCATCACCGCGACGATCCGGGCCTGTCATTGGTCTGTGTCACACAGCACTTACTCAATAGTTCGGCAACGAAAAGTGGATCCTAAAGCATGCAAATAAGTATCCTCATCATTCATTCATAGGCACGCAAAACAATGGTCTAAATTTCTGTTATAATAAGTGTTTTACTGAATGAAACGAAAACTTTACATAAAATTCGGGAGGGCTTATACTTGGAGCGAACTTTGCGTTTCAAAAATGGTTGGGCTTATAATAGGACGGAATTTTGCGCCTCAGGTTTGACGGGTTTATAATCAGGGGGTATATATATTTCCAATTTCACGGTTATTGTGTTCTGAGAAACTTTTAAGTTTTTAAAAATCTTTTTAACGTTAGTGTTAGCTAATGCTCCATCCAGCAGATCGCTATCAAATCATTTATATAAAATCTAGTTGTAAGCAAGTCAAAAAAAGTTAAATGCTAATAGATGGTATCTTCTTATTCTTTTAGAAATCCCAAAGAACAAGAAATATCCACAAGCTCTTTGCACCAGTGGCTCGTCAGTTCTGTGCAAGCTCTGTCTGGCGACAGTCTGCACGAGAGTTTTCAGAATCTATAAACTTCAATCTGTAAACAATCTAATCAAGCTATTTATACCGTAAAAAACAATAAAATTGTAAAAGCAGTCTTAATGTGTCACGTTACATTACGAGGAAGCTTCGACCATTCGCAGGGGAAGTTACTGCAGCAAACTGAAGTCATAAACAAACTTGTATTGCAAGGATAAACTGCTAATAATAGTTTGTTGAAACTTTACTTATTACACAAACTATTTAAAAGAATGCAACATTAACCACGAAGTGTAAGAAATGTATTGCAATAAAGTTTTCAATTTTTTCTTGCATTTTGTTTCACGTGGTGACTTTCTTTATTCGATAAGAAATTAGCTCTAAAATTGAAACAGTGTGGACAAAGCCACACATATGAATTGGCTCATAATTAACTCTTCAATAAATACAGCAGGTTGTTGTAAATATGTTCTTAAGAAACGTTGCGCTTTCAATATTAGTTACATTTACCTTGGGAACTGAAATTCGCATAACTCTCTAGTGACTTTCAAAGAAAAGATTAACGCACAAGCGTGAAACTATCAAATAAGCAAAGGTCTTGGAACTAAAATAGACCTGCAGCAAGGAGTAACAAACTCGTTTCATTCACCTGCAGTTGGCTCAAAAATTACTTCTTGCCAGCAAATAATGAACCTTGAAGAAAATGGCTTTCAGGACATCATTTCTAATTAAAATATAATATTATAAAGTTTAACTAATGAGTTACTTTGCTAGAAACGTTGTACCCTATTCGTACTCTTTTGTTCATCTTTTACTTGCTAATGTGCCTTTTTCCAGTAATACAACTTCTAGTTTTACCCATTTTAATTAATAACAAAGATATATTTCTGTTTCCTAGGAGAGTACCCCGCTTCTTAACTCTATTTCTGTTATTCTTTCTCTTCAATCCCAGGATGCAATTCGTGCTCAAAGAGACCGTTATCAAAAAGGTGTGGGTTCGGAGGCTTTGGTGGCCACGGCTTTGGCGGGTGCGGCGGCTGTGGCGGTGGATGTGGCGGGTGCAGTGACTGTGAATGGGGAAAACCCGGAGCTGGCTGTGGTTGTTCCAATTGCTGCGGAGGTTTCGAGCACCCCATCTCCTGCGGGGGCTGCAACTGTGGGGGCTGTGCCGGATGTCCTAACCTCAACTTTCCAGTTACATTCGGTGCCTGCTGTAACAACCCTTGTTGTGAGTATCGCGCTGAATGAAAAAACTACTGCTTCTTAAAAATACACAGACATACAAGTACAAAACCACAAACAACACGTGGCCACGCTTACAAAAAAAAACACACACATGCACACACACTCAAACAAACATTATAAACAATAGTACATACAAGAACAAAAGGTAGGGCGTAAAAACAGTATCCATCTTTTTCTAACTTTATGTATTAAAGAACTCTACGGATCGTTTCTTTTGGTAGTTCTTGTGTGTTGTCAGAAGGATAGGGTCACGAGAGCATAATTAAAGACAGTAAAAGTTTCTTTTTCTTTTTCCATGTACTATTACTGCCAACAACAGGTGTGTTGGAGTTTTTTGTTTGTTTTTCGCTAAATCGGACAATTCATTGAATAAAAAAATTGAGTCAATCCCGAGAAAGTCCGTCGAAACGAGACTTTGCTGTATATTGGCAGTTTCTAAAAGGTAAATAAACAAAATGTTGGGCTTCCTACATTTAAAAAATGTGACATTGGTGACCAATACCCAGCTTTCCCTCTCCTCCCACCCAACATGGTTTAGCTGGTCTCTTAGTAACAGCATTTTGCACCGCCCGACGTCCAACTATATTTCGCATTGCAGGTGAGTGCTGCAAGGAGAAGCCTCCCGCCGGCGTGTGCAAGTGGCCGTGTATGTGGCCCTGCTGCTGTGAGTGCACGCCACCCAAGTTCAAGTTTAAACCCCTGGAGGCCAAACCTGTTTGTCACTGCCCTAAGAAAAACCCCGGATGCACTGCGTGCTGTGGCCATGCAAAACGTAGCGGTGAGTGCCCCAATACATAATGTATTATTTAAAATAAAGCATCAGGGAACACGCATAATGTAAATAACAAATCATGGCAAGATTAACCACATTTACCATAAAAATCATTTATCTACTAGGAAAGAGTTGGTTTTTGTATTCAAAAGAAGCAATTCTTACCCGTGGTCGCATGGTGTAAAACATGCATTGTCAGTTAATGTTACTGCTCTGATCATTTTTTTGTTTTGTTTTTTTTCCTCATTGACTACCAACAATAGAGTGAAACGTGTCTCCAGTCTCTCGTATTAGTAAAACTTGTACCTCCTTGAGTGCAAAACATTACCAGATCAGCAACACTAAAAACAAAGATCACCAATATATTCATTTGAGATATAAGAGTTTTTCAACAAAAAAATGTTTTTTCTCCAAATATTCCTCAACTTACCTTTCTTCAGAGTGAAGTGGTTAGATAAACAGTAACAAGACGTCAAATTCTGGAGTAACGTTACCGACTGGATTAGCAATAGATATGCACTTGTTTCAATCTTTACATACCCACTTCTCTATGTAGATCTGTCAAGGACTTGACATCTTTCCAGATAAAATTTGTATTAACCAGGCCCTTCTTATTGAAAGATATCATATATCCGTCAGTAGAGCAAAGAGTAATCTTTCACAACAACCAGCTTTTATACGGTTAGCCAGAGAAATTGAACACAACATTGCTAAGAAAACCGGAGAGTTGAAAGCCTCTTAGGTGTATTCTAAGGTGTGAAAAAATGTTGTTGCAAAATTATTAGAGATAATGTAAAGGAATAAAGAATAAACAGCCAAGACCGTAGAGCTTCAAAAATTACTAAAGTTTACTAAACAAAACTTCTAAGGTGTGTTCTAAGGTGCTTTTCCGAGGTTTGTCACCGCAACGGTAACCCAACCCCTCGACCAAATGAGATTTCACTAGTCATATTTACGTTTGCAATCAGTAACTATTGTATGCACCAAACATTTCTTGTAAAAAAATGTTGCTGTAAAATTATAGAAGATAATGTAAATGAATAAAGAATTAACAGCCAAAACATTGACCTACTTTCACACATTGTTTGTTTATCTCAGGTCCTTTCAAGCATCAAAATCCCTCAAAGCGCCACCTTCCGCCTGCCAGTTACGGCTCCGTATATGGGGGCTATTTGCCACACCCACATGCATTGGGTATAGGTTACGGACACTGGGTACCACCCGTCTTCAACGGATACTACTTCTGATGAAAAACAGGTAAGGATGTAGACATACACACCTAAAAATGTTTGGTTAAAGTCATACGTGTTAGGAGTGACACTGGAAGACTAGTTTTGAAAAACACTGTTTTTTTCTGCGTAGGCGAGTAAGCTGAATACGGGTTTGATCAACAAAGGTTGATATGGTATGTTTTTCGCCT